>CM046869.1:35835167-35996902 GCA_025617745.1 Heliocidaris erythrogramma | reverse complement strand
CATTGGAACTTAAGTCCAACGCCTTAACCACTCGGCCACCGTACTGGAGTTATTTACTAAAGACAAAATTTAGATATTATAGATCAGATAGAGAAAAAATACTGTCGGGGGGGGGGGGGACTGTGGAGATTAAAATGGTTGAACAAATGTATTTGAGAGAAAATATAGAAGTATATAAGGAATAAAATCACCCCCTCCCGAAAAAAAAAAAAATAAATAAATAAATCATTAAATAAAAAAACAACCTTGCTAGTACGGATGGGGTTCGAACCCATGCGGACATTACGTCCATTGGAACTTAAGTCCAACGCCTTAACCACTCGGCCACCGTACTGGAGTTATTTACTAAAGACAAAATTTAGATATTATAGAGCAGATAGAGAAAAATACTGTGGGGGGGGGGGGGGGACTGTGGAGATTAAAATGGTTGAACAAATGTATTTGAGAGAAAATATAGAAGTATATAAGGAATAAAATCACCCCCTCCGAAAAAAAAAAAATAAAAAATAAAAATCATTAAATAAAAAACAACCTTGCTAGTACGGATGGGGTTCAAACCCATGCGGACATTACGTCCATTGGAACTTAAGTCCAACGCCTTAACCACTCGGCCACCGTACTGGAGTTATTTACTAAAGACAAAATTTAGATATTATAGAGCAGATAGAGAAAAAATACTGTCGGGGGGGGGGGGGACTGTGGAGATTAAAATGGTTGAACAAATGTATTTGAGAGAAAATATAGAAGTATATAAGGAATAAAATCACCCCCTCCCGAAAAAAAAAAATAAATAATAAATAAATCATTAAATAAAAAACAACCTTGCTAGTACGGATGGGGTTCGAACCCATGCGGACATTACGTCCATTGGAACTTAAGTCCAACGCCTTAACCACTCGGCCACCGTACTGGAGTTATTTACTAAAGACAAAATTTAGATATTATAGAGCAGATAGAGACGAAAGTATCGGCGAACTCGTTCAGCCAATAGACCGCTTCGCGGCTTCGGTAATTTATGCAAATTTGATACATACCTTTCAAACAAATGTTGTCCATGACAACCTGAAAGCTTGCCGGGGGATGGGGCTAGTGGGATTTTTTCGATGAGAATGTGAGTCCCGGACCTTGAACCCCTAGCCCATCTTTAGGGGCAAAATTTAAGAAAAAGGGTACCCATGTTTAGGAATTTCTCGCAAAACTTAGACCCATGTTTCGGGATTTGTCGTAAAAACTATACCCTTTTCTATGAGTATATTTACAATACAAATGAACACAAACAACAGTTCTATTGCAGATTAAAACCATATTGGTTTTATTTGTAGCACTCTTGAAAACTTTTCTTGACAATTTTATTTATTCATTAAAACGGTTTATTGATTAAAAAAATCAATCGCAGCCAGATGGTCGAAATACAGATTTTTGTTTTTGTTTTTACAATCACTGAAGACATATCTAGAGTATTTTTTTGTTTATTTTTTCTCGTCGATCGATTAAACAAATCAACTTATGATGTCTCTGTTGGTTGGTGTATTGACAGGAGCATTGGGATCTATGTCATTATCTGCCATCGTTAGCTGTATCTATGCATGTTGTAAAAAGCCTTTAGATTGGTAAGAACCGTTCTCAGGTATACATGTAGGCGGATCCACAGAGGGTCAAACGGTCCCCCCCCTTCACTTGAGAATATAAACATTTTTTAGGGGCCAAAAGACCTGTGGCGTCCGCATTTGGAGCGTTGGTTGGGCTTGTTGGATTTTTTTCTCATATCCCTCCCCCACTAGGAATGTCAGAATTCTTATTGGAGAATGCAATGCCAGAAAAAAAATGGAAATTTACCTCATCTGATATCAGAGATTCATGTTTTCTTGGGGAAAAAATAATGTAGGCGGGGGGGGGGGGCGGAGTGGGATGTCGCCCCTGACCCCTTCGGACAATCTGGATCCGCCCTGTATTACATCGCTGGCGAGATTAAAATGGTTGAACAAATGCATTTGAGAGAAAATATAGAAGTATATAAGGAATAACAACAACCCCCCCCCCCCAAAAAAAAAATAAATAAATAAATAATAATAATAAATAAATAAAATAAATACAATAAATAAATAATAATTAAATAAATAAATAAATAAATAAATAAAAATAAAAATAAATAAATCAAATTAAATAAAAAATAAATAAATAAATAACCTTACTAACAAAGGTTGTTGTTGACAACCTGAAAGCTTGCGGGGGGAGTGTGAGTCCCGGACCTTGAACCCCTAAAATAAGGGGCTTAATTTAAGAAAAGGGTACCCATGTTTAGGGATTTGTCGTATAACAACGTACCCTTTTCTGTGAGTATATTTACAATACAAATACAAATGAACGCAAACAACATTTTTATTGCAGATTAAAACCATCTTGGTTTATTTGTGCTTCTTAGCACACTTTAAAAACTTTTCTTTACAATTTTATTTTTTCATTTTAAAACGGTTTATTGATTTGAAAAAAAATCATTCGCGGCCAGATGGCCGAAATACAGGTTTTTTTTTACAATCACTGAAGACATAAAATACATACATGTACATAAATGGATGAAAATGCATCAATAAGTTAAAGTATATTTTTACAAATTAAATTTCCGGTATTAGGTTTATGTCGTATTAGGGGTAACCTCGCTAGTCATAAGGACCACTAGTCATAAGGATCAGTGGCTCATAAGGACCGCTAGTCATAACGTGTAATTTCCTATACCTGTAGGGTCGCTATTCATAAAGCGAAAAGGGGGTCACTATTCATAAACTCATAAGGAGCATTATTCATAAGGATTGCTATTCATAATATGAGAAGAGGGTCGCTATTCATAATCGAAGAAAAGGGTCATTACTCATAAGGGCCGCTATTCATAATAAGTCATAAGGGTCGCTATACATAATACCAAATCGGGGTCGTTAATCATAAGGGTCGCTATTCATAAAAGTCAATATTCATAAGGGTCGCTATTCATAATCGGAGAAGAGGGTCGCTATTCATAATCGAAGAAGAGGGTCGCTATTCATAATCGAAGAAGAGGGTCGCTATTCATAATCACAGAAGAGGGTCGCTATTCATAATCAAAGAAGAGGGTCGCTATTCATAATCAGAGAAGAGGGTCGCTATTCATAATCGAAGTAGAGGGTCACTATTCATAATCCCAGAAGAGGGTCGCTATTCATAATCGAAGATGAGGGTCGCTATCATAAACCAAGAAGAGGGTCGCTATTCATAATCATGAAAAGAGGGCGCTATTCATAATCGAAGAATAGGTTAGGGTTAGATTATTTGTCAAATATTGTATATGATTTTCATTGTTCAATGAACACTCAAATATGAAAGAACAAAAATAATAATATTGGATGGGATCTAGACACCCCACGGCTGTGTCGAGCCAATATGGGGACGGGCGATGAAACAAATACACCCTTAAAAACAGGCGAGAGCGAAAAAGCGTGAGGAAGCGGAGGAGGAGAACGATAAAAGCTACGAAATTTGCGTCAGTTTTCGCGCTTCCGCGGGGAGGGGGAAGTAACTCCCCATCCATGCATCCACCCCTGATACATGCAGTGCAGCATTGCGTGGGTGTCGAACTAACTTTCCGCCTAAAAGGAGGTGCTACATGTACGAGCCTTTATCTTTCTCTCAAATTTGCTACAAAACGTCAGAGGCCCCCCCCCCCCCCCCTCTCCATCTCCGCACCCACCCCTGTTACATACAGTGCAGTATTGCGACGAGCCATTATCTTTATCTCAGATTTGCTATAAAACGTCAGAGCTTTCGCACTTCGCGCGGGAGGGGGAAAACCATATAGTTACATACCCCTAACAACTCTATGGGGGAATCTCCCCCTCCCTGCATCCATCCCCCTGGGGAGCACGCAAAGAGTGCTCATCACCAAATTGGCACGCTTCGCGGGCTCACAAACGCCCATATTGAAAAATCCTGGCTACGCCTGTGTCACCCCCCCCCCCCCCCCCATCAGTCCGATCACGTTGCGCTATTCTACCCATCTTGTTTCGGTACAAGCACATAGTACTGACAATTTTCGTCAAAGCAATTCATAAATGGCATAGTCTGTGTGCGGGTGGGGGGGGGGGGGGGGGTGCTGTAGTAGGTGTTGCCACCAGGTGTTGTTCTATCATGTCCATAATCCTCAGAGATAGGCGAGATAGCTCAGAGGTCGAACAGTGGCTTTGTAACTGAAGGATGCGTGTTTGAAACCAGGATGCACTCATGTCCTTTGGTAAGGCATTAACCTCAAGTCCCTCGGAGAGGACTTAACCCTAATAGGCCCGGGGGGCGGATTCCCCCCCCCCCCCCCTCGACGTTTCGCGTAATATGTTCGCATCGCGAAAAGCAGTCACCACGCCGCTTCACTACTTTTTTCTTTCAAGTCTTGCGCAACTTTTGAGACCAAATTTGTGATGTCCGCGCGTGCGGTTCCGGAGTTACCCAACATTTGCATGTCAGACCCAAAATTGTTCAAAAACGTGATTTCGTGTACAAATCCAATCCAAATTGTGTTTTCCAGCTAAAATTCATAAATGTTTCATTATTTTTACTTTTACTGTTTAAAAACAATTAATTTTTGTTGTTTAGGATTAAAATAGTGTCGCCGACAAATTCCATCGAAAAAACAATAGAAAACATAAGAAAAAAAGGATTTTTACCGGTTTATTTGATCAGAATCTGACAAAGAGTCTCTATACCAAAAATTGGCAGCTTTGGGGCTTTATTTAATTAATTAGAGCAAATTAATTTTATGCATAAATTAGCATAATTAATTAGTTATTAAATTTTTCGGAGAAATTGACTATACAGTTTTGTAGATTACGTGGTCGGCGACGTGTGTGCCGATTTTCGTTGCGAATGCGCGGTGGACGCCGAGATCTTAGGGGGCGGAATCAGCCCCCCACCCCCGGCTGTGAGATGGGTCTGAATAACCGGCTCTATTAGGGTTAAAGCCGTTGGTCCTGTGGTTGTTTACATACAACCAATATGCTTTACAGTATAAAGAAATGGGAATAAATTTGATAGAATTGAATTAAGATCAAACAAACATAGAAAATACATGATGCGCATGCCTTGTAATGGGGGGGGGGGGGGGGGGTGGCCTGTAGGATTGGCTTGTATCATCCCCCCGCAATAATCCACCTTCAATAAATGACATGATCAAATAATATGATCAGGAGGAGGAGGAGGATGACCATGATTATTATTCATAGGATCACGATCGATCAACATGGTGATAATTTTTGTCATGATTTTTGTTTTATTATGATAAGGAAGACCGAAATAAAGATTTCAAAGAATATAATGAAATTAATAAGTTAGTAATTACCATGAAAGCACATGCACTCAAATGCTCTGAGAGGTGATTTTTAACTCGGGGAAATTTGAAAGTCCCAACCGTGGGAGGGCATAATCATTCCCATCCATGCCCATAACAGGGGCACACTGTAAAAACGGTAGATGCCAATGAATTGTACGTTACTAAAATCACGTATTATGAAAATATTACTATCCCACCCCAAAATAAAAACGAAAACAAATTTTTCGCGGCAATTTCTACCCCTACAACTAATCTCCAGGACAACTACCCCCTACGAGAATCCCACCCCCCCCCCCCCTCCCGCCCAACTTTCCCTCATCTCCCCCCAAATGGACGATTGCTGGAACTTGAGATAAAGGCTAAGGATTAGGTCTTCACAGGAGTTGAGAAACGGGAGGATCTGGATGATTCAGTGATTCATTTATTGTCATGCAACAAGGATACAAATTGTGTTACAATCTGATTTCCCAATTTCAAGCATAAAAAATTGCACGTGATGGATAAGAATGAATACAGAAAAATATATTAATGCAGATGTATCAAAAATATATTATTGGAAAATAAAGAGGCATGACAATAATTATTCCATGATAAATCTACGTAAACAGTATACAAAAGGAAATAAGAGTACAAGCAAGAGGTCTATGTCTTGCAGAAAACCATGCAGAAACAAAGAAACAAGAAGCTGGAAAAGGAAGGAAAGAGGAAGACAGAGTGAGAGAGAGAGGAGGAAAAGGAAAAAAAGAACGAAAAGGGTACATAAATAGACAACCAGTACTTCCCCTAACTCTAAAATAGGTGTGGCAATGACACTCCAATATTCAAAACAAAGCACATGTCTGCGTGTATGTGGGTGTGTGGATGGGGGGTCCTCTCCTCCCACGTAGATGTATGGATTAGATATCGTTTTTTTTTTTTTTATTAAGGCACTGGCAAAGCGCCTTTCAAAGTGTGGGGAGTATTGATAATTAAAGTTCACTTTTTTAGAAAATAGGGATATATTTGACAAAAACCGGAAATGCATTGTATAGAGCTTTCTTAAATACAATACCGTTTGGCCTTGGGTTGTCCTTCCTCCATATCCCTTTCTTATTTGATTTAAATGACAACCCTCTTCTTTGATTATGAATAGCGACCCTCTCTGTGATTATGAACAGCGACCCTCTTTTGTGATTATGAATAGCGACCCTCTTCTCCGATTATGAATAGCGACCCTCTTCTGTGATTATGAATAGCGACCCTCTTTTGTGATTATGAATAGCGACCCTCTTCTCCGATTATGAATAGCGACCCTCTTCTCCGATTATGAATAGCGACCCTCTTTTGTGATTATGAATAGCGACCCTCTTCTCCGATTATGAATAGCGACCCTCTTTTGTGATTATGAATAGCGACCCTCTTCTTCGATTATGAATAGCGACCCTTATGAATATTGACCTTTATGAATAGCGACCTTTATGAATAGCGACCTTTATGAATAGCGACCCTATTTTCGTATTATGAATAGGGACCCTTATGATTAACGACCCTGATTTGGTATTATGAATAGCGACCCTCTTTCCATATTATGAATAGCGATCCTTATGTCTTATTATGAATGGCGGTCCTTATGAATAATTTTTTTTAATGAATAGCGGTCCTTATGACTAGCGAGCGGACCCCGGTATTACTACCACATGCATATTCAGACATGATGCATGACAGGGTATCAGAAAGGCCTATAGTCACCGGTTAGAAAAAAAATCCAGCAAGTGATGGCATTGTAAGCAGGTGAAGGGAGAGAGACTGATAGATAGAGATGGAGGGGGGGGGGGGGGGGGGGGGCAAGGAGATGAATAGAAGATATTAGGGAGGAGGTTACGTGAATAGTAATATATGGAGTTTAGGAAATTATATATATTACAACTGTATGAAATTTTTACAGCAAAATTTCTTTCCTCAAACCTCATGAAATGGATTGAAAAAATACACGAGGCACATGCAGCATTTCGGGATAACACTGCATGTTTAGGGATATTTTTTGTGTAGAAAACGGGACCCATGTTTAGGGATTTCTTGTGAAAGAGTAACCCATTTTTTTTTTTTTTTTTTTTTTTTGGGGGGGGGGGGGGGGGGCACATCCCCGTATAGCCTACCTATATGGAAGTATCTCCCCCCCCCCCTATGATTCTTTATAGACAAAAGAAATTGATAATCACACTTAATTTCCGATTTGATACGCGCTTTTCCGTGTAGAGCAGGTTGAATAAAAATGCAATGGTTTGGTTACATTTTGGCTAATTATTTCTTCACAGTCTCCATCTACCCATATTTTTCTTCTCTTTGCTTCATCATAATCTTCTGAACTAATTTTCCCCCAAGTTGGAGGGGGTGGTCTTGTTCTATTGTTCTGTCAGCTGTAGCTTTTTCTTTCCTTTTCTTTTTTACATTGTTGCTGATGCTGTTCACTTTTCTTTTTATTCCTCTGCCACTAGTTCATTCTTCTTTCCACATGCATTTAACTGTGTGAGCTTTTATGTGATGAAAAGAAAAATGATACAATTTTTGCATAATTATATGTTTGTACAGATGGCTCTGTTTTTGTTATAGCGCGCGCGCCATCTGTTGATGTAAACATTACATCTTTTTTGATTGAATCGAATGATACGACGAATTTTCCTGGAATTTTCACATGAATTTACGTCGCGGTAAGGATAGATTTTATGAAAGTTGCTGGTATTTTTGCATAATATATTTATTCTTATTATAATGCTTAGTTGTATGATATTTTCTATTAGGTGTTTGACCTAAAAATCAGATCGGCAAACTCCGTCATGAGATCAAAGCCGGGTCAACTCTCTCTGCCCTAGTCCCACTCGCATTTATTTGCGTATTTTACTAGGCCTATTGTATTGACTATTGATTTGTATATTACGTAGCCCACTCATAGGCATAGCCACTCCCGGGTACATTTCTGTAAAATAGTTCGTATTTTCTGTCGCATGTACTAAAGGTATGGGGGAAAAAATAAGATAAATATTTTAAATACTTGCTTTCAAATTCAGCCCTTAAAAATCTCACTCCTACCTCAAATGGCCGTTAGGAAGAACTTTTGATATTTTCATTTCAGCAAAATCCAAAGTCAAAATCTTGTCCAAAACCGGAGAAATCCCCGCCGATTTGTTTCGCGATCGCGTGTTGTTTACAAACTGCCGATGTCTTAGACTAAAATCGGCCAATACAATTTTTGTCCACGAAGAAACTCGGGATCGCAAGCGCACATCGATCTTTACGATCGCGCACACAGAAAATCGGAACTTTTCCGTGTACGCCATAGGGACCGAATTTTTGAGGACAAAACTCTTTTGGGGAGATGTCAGCGCCCGCGGCGACCAGGAAATGTACACAATGACTCCGATAGCTCGTTTCGCGAGAATCAACAGTAAATTACGGATTTGATTTTTGAAAATATCTTTTCCGACATTGGTGAGTTGAATTTATTGTATTTCTTGGATATTTTGGGGTCGGTTTTTGAAAATTACATGCCGATTTTGAGTGAATATTGGTGACTTTTGTGCAGTGGTGTTTTAAAAAGATGAGGTGTATGACTTAGCCAGGATTAGCTTCGTGAATGTAGAAAAAAAAAAAAAAATGGCTATACGCCTTCTACACACGAAGCTAGGCGTTATTACCCAGCAATCAGATCCCGCACGGGGTGTACGACATGAAAAATGCCCTGAAATCACACTTTTCTGATAATTTCCGCCCCCCACAGGCCCTTCCCCACAGCGTTTCCTCCTAGGGAAACGATTACGATGACAATTTTGTTTGGATTGACTCTACTTTTGGTAAAAAATCAATGAAAAGATGATAAAAATTTCAGAAAACTCACCAGCGTTTGCGTATCCATGCCTCCTCTTGTCATGCAGATTCAAAATGGCGGCACTGTGGATCGATACAAAATAATCGAAATCATCGAAACTATACGATGTGCTACAGTGGTGGAGATGTCTGACGAAATTTCCATTAATGCTAAATGTTGAAGTCTCAACTGGTCTATCGCCATCTACGATGGCTTCTTGTTCAAAACTGGGCGTTGTGTGTGGCGTATTGCGCCTGTAATCCAGCTAACAGTGGAAGTAAAAAAATGATTCAGCGGACCCAGCCTCGAATCATAAATAATCATATCTGATTGATACACGTCCGTGTATTTTGTCTATTCATTTTGTCTATTCATAAACCCCCAAAACCAAATTACACACACACACACCCACATACACACATTTCCCTTTTCACTCACGATATCTTTGTATACGTAACAGGGGCGGAAATTTCCTACACCCCCCCCCAAAAAAAAAAATAATAACAAATAGAAAAATATGTATACATTTTGCGAGGTCTCAAGACTGAGGGAGAAACTTTTGCGCTTTGGATCAGCTTTTTAGAGAACTTTCAATCACACATGCAAATCAAAGCATTAAATCACAATTTTCTTTTTCTGCCTTTTCTCCGAATTTTTCTTTCCGTTCTTTTTCTTTCATACATGTTAATAGTGTTCAAGCAGCACTTTTTTATTTGAATCTCTGGACTGTAACTAGTTTTAGTTTCGTAAACAGGATTCTATAAAATACAAGCCATGCTCTTAGAATCCTCCACTTAGGTTTTTCGATTAAAATGTTAACGTTATACCATTTATTGGTTTATGAGTGGAAATTATAGTCAAGTCTATTGAATTGTGATCTGTTATATATTTGTAGCAATATATATTTTTGGTGATTCTTATGTTTCTGCTCTTCATTTTCTAAGTAGACCTACTGTTTAAAAAAAAATTACAGACATTTTTGAAAAAGCAATAAACTTTTACAAATTGAAACGTTGAAATACGTTTTTTCTCATTTTCTTGGGGGGGGGGGGGGGGGGCAACCCCCTCGAATGTGCTACCCAAGCACGTCCACACACTTAATAAATGGAGCCTAAATAAATGGCGTATTGCGCCGAAGTCTAATTTGGACCTTATACGGCGTCAGATCAGAAAAACATACCCTACATGGCGTCAACAGGGTCATGACGCCAACCAAAAATATAGCGTATAAATTATTATGGTGCCTATAGGCCTATAGTACAATACCCGCAATGACGTTTGAAATAAATAGCCCCCGTTAAGCAGGAAAACAACAAAATAACGGAAATGGAGTACAAACAGATTACTTTTAGTGATATCATACTTCATTTGTATGCAAAAAATCAAAATCGCCAATCGGTGTTATTCATAAAAAGAAAATACTCGTAATCATGCAATTTATAGCATAAATGTAGCAGACCGAATTGTTATTTAGTATACTCTAAATGGCGTTTGAAGCTGAAAGAACACACCTTTTTAATGAAACCATCGACGACGCCTCGATAAAGGCTGAAAACAGACCCTTTTCGACACTTTTTGTGGACGCGGTTGCACTACACATAATGTGGGAGTGATCCCTCCTCCCGGATCTCAGTATGCAAAGTGTTCCTCAAAATTATTAAGCTTATCTTATACCCACTCCCAAATGTCTTTCATTACAAAATACCCTGCCCCCTCTGTTTGTAAGCCTGTACCTATAAAGGGTGGGTAGCGTCGCGTCCTGTTAGACTGGAACCACTATTTAATTTCTCTATGACTGGAACGCACCATTCGTCCAAAGCGTCCACCCCCGGGTTTTGCCAAAAAGGTACATTGGGAGCCGCCTGCTTCGCGCCATGGAACTGGCACGCACCATTCGTCCGAAGCCCCCCCCCCCCCCCCCCCCCCCCTGTTTTGCTGAAAGGGTGCGTTTTGACTTTTTATAATGTAATAATGGTGATAATAATATAAACAGTCAAAGCACAATTAGGAAAAACCGGGGGCGGCTTTAGACGAATAGTGGCGTTCCAGTCAAGGCGATGCTATATACCCACCCTTTCGGTACTAGCAATTTTAAATAGGGTTAGAGAGTGAGCATTTCTCTTTGTAAAAATATTTTGGCTGTAATAAAAGTTTTGTTTCAGAAGAGTTTCATTTGTTATTAAGTGAAAATTTCCAACAAAATAATGGAAGAATGTAATATACCCCATTGTTATTTAGTATAATTATACAATCCACTATAGGATTGTAACTGAAAAGCAGAGTAATTCAGATTTATTGCACGAATTAATTCACTTACAAATAATGTGATTTGTTTAAAATCCAGCAGGTCATAACTTTTACTTGTTTCGGTTTTTGCAGGGGAATTATTGATTAGTCAAGAAATATATAAATGAAAGTATATTCCTTCCTCAATTTGTAAGCGTAGGAAACGGGGCACTTATCAGAAGTAAAAAGGGCCACATACTGCAACGAAAAGGAGGCACTTATCAGAAGTAAAAATGCACTTATGAGCAGCAGAAAAGGGGTAATACCTTAAGTGATGTAACTGAAAGGCACATTTGAACGAGTTGAATGAGAAAGCATTCACTTGGTGGGGATACATTATGCCCCTCTTGCCTCCAGTTCCGCAAATGGGGCATATCAGCAGAAGAAATGGCCCTTATCAGAGGTGGAAAGGGGCACTCATCAGAATGGGAATGTGAGCATTTACTAAAGGGAAAAGGGTGACCTATCAGAAGTAAAAATGAACTTGTCAAAGCAGAAAACGGCACAAATTAGAAAAAAAAAATAGGGGAACTTATCAGAAGAAGGAAGGCAATTATTAGAGAGATAAGGATTTGAAAACGGGCATTATGAAAAGGATAAGGATGGGAAATGGACATTACATCAGAAAGGGGAAAGGGTATTTATTATGAAGGAAAAGATGTATTTTAAGTAGTGATAAGGTCACTTATTAGAGAGAAAGGTGGCATTTTTATAAAGAAATGAAAAGGGCGCTTTTGGTGTACTTGAAAAAGTGGGGTCACTGTGTCACGTATACTATATTGTGAAAACGGTGTTTGTCATAACAAATTGAAATTGTGCCCAATAAACACTAATCATTGCTTGCGCAGATGTCTCTGTTAACGCGGGCACAGCCATCTTTGCGCAATCATTAACCACTGACTTGTCCTGATTTTAATTTGTTAGGACAATTAACATCATTTTACTAACATTAAACAGGCCCGTAGCCAGAGGGGGTCGGAGGGCTCGGACGACCCCCCCCCCCCTTCTTGGGCTGAGGTCTGCTTTTTCATGAAAAAAAGCACAGACACACCATTCATCTTTGTTACCACAATTACCCACACGCTGTCTGAGTGGTGTAGCTGTTACAAGTGAATTTAACACACACTCTAATAAATATTTTGTTTCTGCGACATCAAAAATGTGTGTTCAAAATCATCATTCACAACCCCTAAATTTCCCCTCAGGAGACGTTAAATTGCAGCAGAAAGGATCTAGATTTTAAAATTTTCCGGGGGGAGCATGCCCCCGGACCCCCTAGCAGGGACCTGCCTTCGGCAGGTCCGTATTGATTATGACAAGGTCCACTTTTGCCAAAAACGACGCACCCCTTCAGAAACTCTGCCTACGGGCCTGTAAAAGTTACATAGTTTTCAGAATACGTCTCGAGGCTGGGTCCGCTGAATCATTTTTTTACTTCCACTGTTAGCTGGATTACAGGCGCAATACGCCACACACAACGCCCAGTTTTGAACAAGAAGCCATCGTAGATGGCGATAGACCAGTTGAGACTTCAACATTTAGCATTAATGGAAATTTTGTCAGACATCTCCACCACTGTAGCACATCGTATAGTTTCGATGATTTCGATTATTTTGTATCGATCCACAGTGCCGCCATTTTGAATCTGCATGACAAGAGGAGGCATGGATACGCAAACGCTGGTGAGTTTTCTGAAATTTTTATCATCTTTTTATTGATTTTTTACCAAAAGTAGAGTCAATCCAAACAAAATTGTCATCGTAATCGTTTCCCTAGGAGGAAACGCTGTGGGGAAGGGCCTGTGGGGGGCGGAAATTATCAGAAAAGTGTGATTTCAGGGCATTTTTCATGTCGTACACCCCGTGCGGGATCTGATTGCTGGGTAATAACGCCTAGCTTCGTGTGTAGAAGGCGTATAGCCATTTTTTTTTTTTTTTCTACATTCACGAAGCTAATCCTGGCTATGTATGACTGCCTACATTTTATACACACGAAGTATAGGATTGTAGCCACTCATAGCTACATTCCTATACTTCGTGTGTATAATGTAGGCAATCATACACCACTGCACAAAAGTCACCAATATTCACTCAAAATCGGCATTTAATTTTCAAAAACCAACCCCAAAATATCCCAGAAATACAATAAATTCAACTCACCAATGTTGGAAAAGATATTTCCAAAAATGAAATCCGTAATTTACTGTTGATTCTCGCGAAACGAGCTATCGGAGTCATTGTGTACATTTCCTGGTCGCCGCGGGCGCTGACATCTCCCCAAAAGAGTTTTGTCCTCAAAAATTCGGTCCCAATGGCATACACGGAAAAGTTCCGATTTTCTGTGTGCGCGATCGTAAAGATCGATGTGCGCTTGCGATCCCGAGTTTCTTCGTGGACAAAAATTATATTGGCCGATTTTAGTCTAAGACATCGGCAGTTTGTAAACAACACGCGATCGCGAAACAAATCGGCGGGGATTTCTCCGGTTTTGGACAAGATTTTGACTTTGGATTTTGCTGAAAATATCAAGAGTTCTTCCTAATTGCCATTTGATTTAGGAGTGAGATTTTTAAGGGCTGAATTTGAAAGCAAGTATTTAAAATATTTATCTTATTTTTCCCCCCATACCTTTAGTACATGCGACAGAAAATACCAACTATTTTACAGAAATGTACCCGGGAGTGATTGTAGCTATCACTGGGCATAGCTACATTCCTATACTTCGTGTGTATAATTCAGGCAGTCATACACCTCAACTTTTTAAAACACCACTGCACAAAAGTCACAAACATTCACTCAAAATCGGCATTTAATTTACAAAAACCGACCACTAAATATCCAAGAAATACAATAAATTCAACTCACCGATGTATTGTTGGAAAAGATATTTCCAAAAATCAAATCCGTAATTTACTGTTGATTCTCGCGAAACGAGCTATCGGAGTCAATGTGTACATTTCCTGGTCGCCGCGGGCGCTGACATCTCCCCAAAAGAGTTTTGTCCTTAAAAATTCGGTCCCTGTGGCATACACGGAAAAGTCCCGATTTTCTGTGTGCGCGATCGTAAAGATCGATGTGCGCTTGCGATCCCGAGTTTTTTCGTGGACAAAAATTTTATTGGCCGATTTTAGTCTAAGACATCGGCAGTATGCACTCATAGGTACATTCCTATACTTCGTGTGTATAATGTAGGCAGTCATACACCTCATCTTTTTAAAACACCACTGCACAAAAGTCACCAATATTCACTCAAAATCGGCATTTAATTTTCAAAAACCGACCCCAAAATATCCAAGAAATAAAATAAATTCAACTCACCAATGTTGGAAAAGATATTTACAAAAATGAAATCCGCAATTTACTGTTGATTCTCGCGAAACGAGCTATCGGAGTCATTGTGTACATTTCCTGGTCGCCGCGGGCGCTGACATCTCCCCAAAAGAGTTTTGTCCTCAAAAATTCGGTCCCTATGGCGTACACGGAAAAGTTCCGATTTTCTGTGTGCGCGATCGTAAAGATCGATGTGCCCTTGCGATCCCGAGTTTCTTCGTGGACAAAAATTATATTGGCCGATTTTAGTCTAAGACATCGGCAGTTTGTAAACAACACGCGATCGCGAAACAAATCGGCGGGGATTTCTCCGGTTTTGGACAAGATTTTGACTTTGGATTTTGCTGTAAATATCAAAAGTTCTTCCTAACGGCCATTTGAGGTAGGAGTGAGATTTTTAAGGGCTGAATTTGAAAGCAAGTATTTAAAATATTTATCTTATTTTCCCCCCCATACCTTTAGTACATGCGACAGAAAATACCAACTATTTTACAGAAATGTACCCGTGAGTGGCAGTATGTAAACAACACGCGGTCGCGAAACAAATCGGCGGGGATTTCTCCGGTTTTGGACAAGATTTTGACTTTGGATTTTGCTGAAAATATCAAAAGTTCTTCCTAACGGCCATTTGAGGCACTCATAGCTACATTCCTATACTTCGTGTGTAGAATGTAGGCAGTCATACACCTCAACTTTTTAAAACACCACTGCACAAAAGTCACCAACATTCACTCAGAATCGGCATTTAATTTACAAAAACCGACCCCAAAATATCCAAGAAATACAATAAATTAAACTCACCGATGTTGGAAAAGATATTTCCAAAAATGAAATCCGTAATTTACTGTTGATTCTCGCGAAACGAGCTATCGGAGTCATTGTGTACATTTCCTGGTCGCCGCGGGCGCTGACATCTCCCAAAAGATTTTTGTCCTTAAAAATTCGGTCCCTATGGCGTACACGGAAAAGTCCCGATTTTCTGTGTGCGCGATCGTAAAGATCGATGTGCGCTTGCGATCCCGAGTTTCTTCGTGGACAAAAATTTTATTGGCCGATTTTAGTCTAAGACATCGGCAGTATGTAAACAACACGCGATCGCGAAACAAATCGGCGGGGATTTCTCCGGTTTTGGACAAGATTTTGACTTTGGATTTTGCTGAAAATATCAAAAGTTCTTCCTAACGGCCATTTGAGGTAGGAGTGAGATTTTTAAGGGCTGAATTTGAAAGCAAGTATTTAAAATATTTATCTTATTTTCCCCCCCATACCTTTAGTACATGCGACAGAAAATACCAACTATTTTACAGTAATGTAGCCATGAGTGATTTGAGGTAGGAGTGAGATTTTTAAGGCCTGAATTTGAAAGCAAGTATTTAAAATATTTATCTTATTTTTCCCCCATACCTTTACTACACGCGACAGAAAATACCAACTATTTTTGCATTTTGTATTCGTAGTGGTCAATATGACCACTATTCGTGGTGTGCTCATAGGTACACGCCATTGCCGACTGTGTAGTAACGCAGCCAACACACATCCCATACCTAAACTGCATCACTGTGCATTTTTGGCTATATTTAATTGAAACTCATATATTGCAGTTTACTTAAATCCAAATACTTATGTTGAATAATAGATGATTAAAACTTACCAGGTTGTTTTGTGACCTTTGAAGAGGGTTTCCTGAAATTTTGGGTCCTTTTTGTCGATAACTGCTATCGAGACTGTCCCGTCAGCATCCAGTTTGTATTTTTCACGATTATGATGAAGGGAGCCCTCAGCGCTCGTAGTAGTACCGGCGCGATCGGTTCGTCGATCTCCTACGAAGACCTGGAAGGGCCAAACTGACGACGTAAAAAAATTAAAAATACTACGTACGTACGTAATAATTACTACGTACGTACCACATCAGCAAGCAATGGTCATATTGACCATTAGGATCATATACATGTGTGTATACTGGGTATTGGGGATACAGATGTAATTTTGTTTGAAATGGAGGTTTTTGTGGGCAAACTGATACTTAAGTATCATTCTTTAGATTTTAAGTTATCAGTTCGTTAAGATACAAAATGTAGAAAGTTATAAAAACTTACATTTACAGCCCTCTTTTTGGTACTTGTTACCCACACCTCCATACGGATGACGACTGCTCTCAATATGTTGCGCACTAGTGAGGCCGCTCTACATATGGTTACGCACCGTAGATACGTACGCAGAATGTTACGCACACAAGCTATTCTACGAAGACCTGGAAGGGCCAAACTGACGACGTAAAAAAATAAAAAATATTACGTACGTACGTACGTAATATTTTTTATATTTTTTTACGTCGTCAGTAAAAAAAAACCACTGCACCAATGTTCAAATGACCATTGAAAATATGGCCACATAAGTTATTTTTTGAAATTAAAGTTGGCTCAGTCGGTAACGTGTCTGCCTGTCGAACCAAAGAACCACCCCGGGCGGATAACTGAAGCCTGCGTTGTGTGTTAACGTGCCCCTCCCTTGTTTCATAGAGATAGGCTATGTTACAGTGGAAAACACTGCGTCCCTCGGATAGGACGTTAACTGGAGGTCCCGTGTAGAGGAAAGTCACCACCTTTGCACGTTAAGAACCCACTGCACTATTCGAATAAGAGTAGGGGGTAACCATGGTAACCCGGTGTAGTGGTACACCTGTCCCAATCCCACAGGTCTAGATCTACACCTGAAATGCCATAATAATCAACTCATTGATTGTGGGCGTCAACGGAAAGACAAGACAAGATATATACGATGCCACTTACCTAAACAGACCTTACGCAAATCAGCTTTTCCTAAAAAATGTGTAGAATCGATGAATGTCACTTTTTACTCTCAATTTTCGAAACCAGTCCCATTCGCCATGTTGTTGAAGCAGAAGCGAAAATAGGCACTTGCGCATGCGCCTATGAATATTTATTACAACGACGGCAGAGTTTTCGTCACAGGAATAATGAATATTCATATATCCACTGTGATCCGGCGATCTCTATTCGCTCGAGCTCCTGCCTGCCACTCGTCTTAATGAATATTCATAATGCTCCCTTCTTGTCTGACGCATGCGCATTGCAAGCAAAACACCGACCTACGGAAGTTTTTAGTACAGGCTTTTGGAGATAAATAGGCCTTTTTTGTATCATCCTCATTGAAAAGAAAGACGACAGTCAATCGTAAAGTATTGTAAGTACCTAAAGTAGCCTAAAATCAAATAATGTCATGTTTCATGGACTTTTTTTTGACAAACGACCTTGTAATTAAGAGATATCCAAGCAATCAAAGGACTGCTGATCCCAGCCAGAACACTACGTGTTCGGGCTGCCGCAGTAATATATTACGGTACTCGGTAGAACGGAAAGGAAAGAGACTGAATACAGAATAGAATCCCGTTTGGAGATGAAAACAACCAGATATAATCTGGAAATCTATCTTAGATTGGTACATTAACTTAGGCCTAGTCTAGACCATGTACGATGTACACCAAAAAAAAAAAAAAAAAAAAAAACCCAACCCAAGCATGCCAGAGGCCAGGCAATGCAAAGGCAGCCAACGGTGCGGGCAACATTCCAACAATACAATATTGTCAATAGATCTAAGTCTAACTCTGAGAGTCTAAGTTACATGTCTAACTCTAAGTTAGTGAATAATATTAACAATGTCTTCACTTTAATGTTAGACCGAAAATTCTGTCTCTCGTTCGTTAGCCTCTTATTTGGATAGGGTCGGCTCTTCACTTAGAGACAGAAACGATCCATACACTCACCTGTGCAAACTCACTGACCGCCGAGGAACAGTAGGCATGTCATTGTTAAAATGTGAATATTACGATTTTTAAAAATATTTGTGTAAATTAAATAGATTAGGCCTAGGCTCTATACTTAAACGAACATGTTCAACATACCAATTTGACTGTTTTATTCCTTTTTGCCCCTTTTTCAGGTAATTCAGGGTCCAAGGTTTCCTCCGTTTGAAAATCTTCCAGCCGTATTCAAACTGTTATACATGTAGTGTGTAAGTCAATGTGTATTCGGTTCGCACAGCAGAGTGATACGGCCGTTTCTGTCTCTAAGTCTAAGTGAAGAGCTAACGAACGAGAGACAGAATTTTCGGTCTAGTATCATGTATGATCGCATACAGATGTTGACAGATGGGCAGACAGAAATGACCGTCTGTTGAGTGTTGTTATGTGGAAATATTTAATTTTTTAAAATACATTACAGGGTGTATATATTTTTTTTTTTGTATATAACATGCAAAATGTGAACAATAGCCAGCCAAAACACCAAGGATCCAGAAAGAAGGCTAATCAATGGTTCACTGCAACTCATTGAAAAAATATATCTCAGCGGAACAACCGACGATACAGTAGTCTACGATACAGAGAGACTGAAGCTTTTGATCTAACACTACAGATGGGGAGCCCTTAACTGCGTCAGCCCGAACACGTAGTGTTCGGGCTGCGATCAGCAGTCCTTCAGACGGTTGGGTGCCTCTTAATTCCAAGCTCTTATGTCAAAATTATACCATGAAATATGACATAACTTCAAATTCTGTCTCTCGTTCATATGCACTAAACTAGAGTGCACACTACCCATAGAGCGCGCACAAAGGAGAGGTACATAATTGAAAATGGCCCGCATGCTCGACATGGGCAAAACATCGCTACGAACCCGGAAGTGGGTATGCTATAATACGTGCTGTAGGCCCAAAACCCTTTCCCGAAAACTTGAATAACGTGATAAAAACACAATTTAAATCATAATAACGACAAGAGTAGGGACATATAACAAAGTATAATATCTGGCTGTGTTATTTTTTTTCATAAAAAAAGTATTAAAAAAACATTTTGTTAATTACAATAAAGCCTAAAATTCAGTATTCCAGTAACAATATACCTCCCCTCCCCTGCGGGTAGGAACGGCTAGCACTAACGTAGCCAGAGGGCAGGAGGGGACAGGCAGACTGCCCCCTGACAACTTTTGACAAAGAAACTTTGTTTTGTTTGTTTTTTCTGGTTGTCAGAGAACTTTGGATGGACAAACAGACCTAGAAATATGTGATAGCTTTTTATTTATTTTTTATTTTTTGCTTTTCACAGAATTTTGGACGAACAAACATAACTAATAATATGTGATAACTTGTTATCTTGTTTGCTTGTTAGAGTGATTATGGAGGAAACTGGACCCCATAAAATTTGCCCCCCTTGTTACAAAATCCTGGCTACGCCACTGATTGCTAGTCAAGCTACATCATTGATTGTTGTCACCATACATCCTTAATTCTTGGAGAATTTGATGATGATAAATGTACAGAGGTACATAAGTGAAAAGAGATAAAAAGACAAAAGAAAGTTTTAGAAATAGCACATTGTGTACGAGTCAAGATCGTGTTACTTTTACTTCTTTTTTGTAAAGTACACTCACACGTTGGAAAGTATGTATCTTCCTCCAAACACAGTATATGCATCCCATGTACAATCCGTGTGCCAGTACCAGATTGATAAGCCAAGGAGCTCGTACAGCTAGACACAGCCCCACATAGTGATGGTTCCGTGAGAGAATAACATTAACAATTGAAATCAACAAAAGTCAAAATGAAAAAAAAAAAATTAAAAGTAACTTTCATGTTGCCCTTGTTACATTAACTGTTAGTGTAAGACCTTTCTAGATTTAAGTTGGATTAAGGGCATGTAGATACTGATGTAGAAATAGTTAACGTTAGTAACCCTAGTAACATTCCTGATTAGTTTTCTAGGGGAAACCGAAGTCAGAAGTGATTGTGTCAAGTCTCCAGATAATCATAAAGTAGAAAGAAATGAAGGAGAGAAAGAAAAAAAAGTTGAGGTAGATGGTCTACATTGGAGAAGCAAGATCAGGGCCCACTTGCATAAAAAGTTGTGATTAGACACAAGTCCAAAATATGCGATCCTGATTGGTTGAAAATCAAGTTGCATTTAAACGCAAGATCTAGAGTTGAATATGTAAAAATCAAAGCAGTTTTATCTAAAATACTGTCTTTAAAAAAACCCCTGAATACAATCAATAAAATTATGTCAGACTGCCCTTGAAATATTGAACCATCAGCAGCTTTGTATGTTTTCAATTTTTTTGTGTTCATACCATACAGGTAGATGTAACCGATAATGGGTAAGCCAGGGAAACAATGTCCACATTCTGCAACTGTAGAGAGATTCTTACAGGAACATCTTCAGGGCTTCAAACAGGTGTGTAATTAAAAAAAAATCATTATAAAACTCTTTACTTTTAATAAGCACTTGGTAAAATAATATCAATAATTTATGATATGTCTCTGCAGATCTATATCTTTTGTATGTAGATTAACATTTTATAACATTTATTGATCAAAATTGTGTGAATTATTTTCTATTTTACCAGTGTAATAACTTGCCCAAATATTGTCAATATATTTTCATTTCTCTTTGTAGATTCTTTGAATCAAAATTTACATGTCAAGCAAATTCTATATGTTAACAATTTTAAGGTTATAGATAAGACTTAAATAATTTGTTGTCTATTAACTCAATACTGTGCCAGGGGGTTTAGCTCTCTTCAAAATTTCACCAAAATGTGATTATTTATTAACCATCTACTTTTTCACAAAATGTTGTATACATAACTTGTAGGAAATCTATTACCATTTCTTTATTATTATTATTATTATTATTACTTTACCCAACTTTATGCAAAAGAATTATTAAAAGTTACATTTGAGTTTCTTTTTTCCATTATTTTTTCATTTCTCATTTGTTTACTATTGTTTAATGTTGAAAGAAGGTAATATCGTTTTTTAAATATGCAATTTTCTCTGAAAATTTATGTGGATAGCTTATAATTATGGGCCCAAATCATATATTTAGAATGGTTGATTTATGCTCAAAATTTTGATATACATTGACCACCATATACCGTTTGTATGGTCGAGCATTTGGTGAATGAAAATGACAAGCCTATTTGTCACATATATACGCGACATCGGCACTGAAAGAGTTAAATTCATCCGAGTGTGTCAGGAGCAAGATCATAATGATTCTGGTGAACCTCATGAACTGAATGAAAAATTGTAACTATTTGGGGAATCCTTGTCTCAAATTCCATGCTGTTTCCCTAACCAGTGTCTTTAATACCAATGTGTATATTCTTTCTATTGCTCTTAAACATAGCAGAATGATTCTTAAAGAAAGAAGTTGAAGATTTGGCCTCTGCCTCAGGACTTATTTTTCCCTGATTGTTTTCAATAATGAAGCTACCTTTTCTTTAAATTTAGGGACGTTGCCATGACTGTGAAGCCAAAGGACCTAATCTGTGGTTGTGTTTAGAGGTGAGTTTCTCTGGTTTTATCAAACAGGATGTTTGATCATAATATACAGATAAATTTAAACTTCATACAAATGTACCATGAGTGGAATCAGAGAAACAGCTAAGTGAAGGTTTAAGATATATTGTACAAAAAATTAAAAAGTTGTGAATTTTACAGAAGTAAAATTGAGAAGAGGGATATTTAAAGTATTCCTTTATAGTGCAAAACAGTGGAACATGTCATTCTCATCAACTATATGTTTATATACAGGTTGGTTGCAGGTATGTTGGATGTGGAGAATCAGCAGCCGATCACAGTTCTGATCACTCAGCGGTAAGTCCAGTATCTTCAACATCATTTCATTGTTGGCATTGCAGCCATATTAACCCGTTGACTACTGAATTCTTTAACTCTCATAGGCTTAATACAGGAGCCACCCGGTTCCCGTAGTCTATGGGTTAATGATCATGAAATATAATCATAATGATAGAATAAGCCAGTTCGTAATTAGAACATAGTACAAATCACCCTGAAGTTACAGTTTAACCCTAAAAGGGCGAGGGGGGGGGGGGCATAATCCACCCGCCTAGACGTTTCTCGCAATATGTCCGCAAAGCGCGAAATAGTCAACGCAGCATTTCGGGACTTTTTTCTTTCAAATCTCACGCATCTTTTGATACCAAATTTGCGACGTCCGGGCATGCGGTTCGGAAGTTTTGCAACATTTTGTACTTGCACAGCAGACCAAAAATTGCTCAAAAACGTGATTTCATATATGATCTCAATACAAAATGTGTTTTCAGCCAAAATTTATTAATCTATGAATATTTTTACTCTTACTGATTTTAAAATTCATTTATTTTATGCTCTTTATGATCGCAAAAGTGTGCCTGACAAATTTCATTAAAAAAACAAACAGGCAAAAGGTAAGAAAACAAAGAAATACATTAGAAATTTAAAATACAATAAAATACATAAGAAATCAATTTTGATACCAAATTTGTTTCAAAATATATTTCCTAAGAATACTGGAAAGATTTCTAGACCAAAAATTAGCATTTTTTAGCTTTATTTAATGATTTAGAGCAAATTCTGATTTCACGCATAAACTAGCATAATTAATTAATTAATGTGAAATTATTTTGGAGCATTTAATTATACAGTGTAGCAGATTACGATGTGGATGGCGTGCGTGCCGATTTTCGATCGTGCTGTCGACGGTCAAGATCTTGGGGGCAGAATCCCCCGGGCTGTGAGATGGCCAAAATAACCCGGCCTTTTTAGGGTTAAACAGCCTCTTTTTGCTTTGAAATAAAGCCACACTGAGTATGCAGTATGATTGAATTTAGAATATCCCAGTTCTGATAAATTTATGATGTTCAGAGTTACTCTGATACATATGTGAGTAATAGATTTGCTTTATGGTACATAATGTTAATGATAATATATTGACACTTATATTTAGAAAGCATTACATATCCACCCAAAAGGGTACTTGGGACACTTAAAATAAAAACATATCCATAAGAAAATACTTTTCAGTGCACATATTTTTTATATTTTTCTTTAAATTATTTCTTTTCAGGGTGCAGATCATAAACTGACCATCAATCTCATATCCCAGCGTACCTGGTGCTATGTCTGCGACCGTGAAGTATTCCCAGATGCCATCATCGCCCCTAGCAAGACCAAGGCAAGCATGGGGGATCATCCGGGGAGAAGACAGATCAGTATCCAGGGATCGGGACGCATCCCCCATTCTCACCAACATCATCACCGTGGCAACACAGAGGAGGAGGAGATGGAGCATTCAGGAGCAGCTGCAGCTCCGGAATATTATCCTCAGTAAGGAGAATTCATAAGAGAATATGCATAAGACAACAAAAACAGCACATTTATGTTGCTTGTGTTGTATGATATCTATAGATACTATCTGTTATCAATGCTAGTAGAAGTAACCGTTTCTAATCTGTGAATGTATGGACAAATGATTGGATGTTCGATCTAAATTAATGCTTTACAAAGCAAAAAAAACAA
Source organism: Heliocidaris erythrogramma (assembly GCA_025617745.1). Lineage (NCBI taxonomy): Eukaryota > Metazoa > Echinodermata > Echinoidea > Camarodonta > Echinometridae > Heliocidaris > Heliocidaris erythrogramma. The sequence continues at coordinate 35,972,724 of CM046869.1, read as the reverse complement.
CAAAAAAAACAAAAAAAACATGTACAATGTAGTTCACTTGGAAAACTATTTCATACTTTTCTGCCAGGTTCATATTTGTTCTCAACACATTATGTTATTAAAGGGATACTCAACCGCAGAGTGTGGAGGTTTTTGCCGCGAGAGGGCATGCGTGATCGTTACCTGATCATGCCGTTGCCCCGCGGGAGCAAACTTCGAACAGGCTGTTTGCTGCACAACATGCATGCTCCGCTTGAGCTCGAGCTCTCGTGCGAGATTCGGTCGGCTTTGTGCAGTCCGAAAAATAGTCCTAGTAGTCCAACGGACGCGTTCGACGCACAAACTTTGTGTACAAGTGAATGAGGCTTATGCAATCCTGACTTTCCTCACGGCCACCTGGTGGCGTATCCCTAATTAAACCAAAGAATCACAATCTGCTATTATTAATATTAATCAGTAGCTATGCTGATTTTTTTGATTTTTTCTTAGTCATGTTCAGTTTCTGTGAACCTGAGCTAAAATTATTGTATTGTGATATGTTTATTGTTACTGTTAATTGCATATCAGCTTTTTGAAATTGTAATCTGAAACTGATTACAAGGATTGATTCTTCCATATATACGGGTATTGCTGCCCGAGAATATATAGTTTTATCAAAATTTAAGCATCTGTAAGTGGGAAAATTCTTGTTTTGTAAGACTGTAATACATTTGATCCTTGTGTGAATTAATGTTTGCGTATGAGAGGACTTATAAGACATGCTTTTCATGCTCTGTGATGTACTCTGTTGTCTCCTCAGAATTCCCAGTTTCCGTACAGTGAACACAGCTGTTACGCAAGCCCTGGATGAGATAGCACGAGATGAAACCAAACCAAGGGGTACTTATAACAATATGACAATGATTTATTCAAAGAATATCAATCTGACTTAACCCTAAAAAGACTGGGGTATTTTGGAGGCTGGAAAAACTGGGGGGGGGGGGCCTAAAGGGCCCCCCGCTGATTGCGCGATCGTCGCAAAATTTTGCACGTGCGTAAAGCCTCGCGTTAACTACAAAATTGCATACTCAGATTTTCGAAAAATATTCATTAATTATTTTGAATTATTTAATTACTCTAATTTATGCGTAAAAACATACTTTTTGCCCTAAACCACTAAATAAAGCTTCTAGGATGCTGATTTTTTTGTGAATATTCCTTGTTACATTAAATATTCCTTGTTACATTCCAAACAATTGTACATAAAAAAAATTTCGGTATCAGAATTAATTTTTTTGTTTTTTTATTGTTTTATTAATTTCTTATGTATTTCTTTTTCGACCGTTTGTTTTTGTTGTTTTTTTTAGCGAAATTTGTCGCAAACATTTTTAGAAGCATAATTATGCTAAAATCAATTAATTTCAGCCATTGAAATTAAAAGTATAAATTTTTATATGAATTAACTGAAAAAACACAATTTGCATTGACTTTGTACACAAAATCATGTTTTTGAGCAATTTTGGGGTTGACAAACTTTTTTCAAAGGGGTGTGGCTTAAAAACGGCACGCACAAGCAAGACAAATTTGGTCTCAAAAGTTGCGCGAGACTTGAAAGTAAAAAGTCATGGAGCGGCGCGGTGAAAGCTTTTCGCATTCCGGAGTTATCGTGCGAACAGAATAGCAAAGAAGGAATGTTATTTTGTCTACCAGAACCATTGTGAACGGTAGAATGAGGGGTTGTTCATTTTGTCCACTCTCTTTGTCTGTCATGTTCATAATGATGTCTTTGTTTAATCTAACCAGGATTGACTGGGCTGAGGAATTTAGGCAATACATGTTATTTGAATGCTGGCATACAGGCTCTCTCAAATTGGTAAGTAGCCCTTGCTAATTTTGATCTTCCTCGGCTAGTGTACCAGTTCTCCTACTTTTCTGTTTTGTTCTATTATTATAAGTTTCCTTGGAAAGGATGTATATAAAGCGAAAATGGACAGTGTGTGTACAGACATTTTTTTGTTCTTGCAGCTAATATTTTTTAGGACTTTGAATCAAAAGCTATTGAGCTGAACGACGAGATTGGGGCAATCGCCCTGAATAGGGTAAAGAGCCCCAAATTTCAAATAATCGAGCAGACAGCTATAATTTGTTTGATGACCTGTTTACACAACACTAAATGTGGAGCCATTCTTTAATACCCAAGTTCATTCACCATCAATTTGTTCTATGTTTCATGTAGCCCAGCATTTGCTCACTTCTTCCTGGAGTGCAGTGGGTTTGTGAAGACTGAGAAGAAGCCATACCTAGCAGCTTCATACCAGAAACTTATGGAAGACATATGGGGAAGGAAGAGGTAGGTCTTCGTGCTATTCACTGTAACCCTAAAGATGCCTGGTTATTTTGGTGTTTTCTCAGCCACTGGGGGGATGGATTCCACCCCCCCCCCCCTCCCCCTGATCTCGGCCATTTTTCTGCAACTTGGCACATAGATAGAGTATCTTATGAAGAATAAGCCTGTAAAAAAATTGTATCTATAACCGCTAACTGATTATTCACATTTTCGCAAATTGTTTGCAATACATATGGAAAAATGTCCATTTCGGCCATTTTGATTTTTGACGTTGCGCAGTACCCGTTGGTCAAAATGTTATAAGTTTGGTATCATAAGTTGCTTGAGACTCTAGACAAAAAAGTCATGAATGCAAAAAGATTATCCTTGAACATATCGTGGCCCTGGCCCTTTTAGGGTTAAAGACTTGGTGGGGGGGGGGGGGGGGTAAAAAATAAGGTGCATTCAACAAAGGTCTAATATGGTGTACTCACTGATCTCTGTGTCTTAAAAGCTATATAGGTACAATTTGACTGGTTTTGAATCATCCAATATTTATTATTTAGCATGATAAAAGAGGATTTTGTCTTTCAGTTGGTTTGGAATTTTCTTGATCATCTGTTTCATTTAGTAAACTTTCTGTCAGGAAGGCTGAGGACCAAATATGTAATGAAAACTGATAAAGTATTCATTTTCAGGGAAAACTCAGTGTTTGGCTGTTATAATAGGCCATTCTTTCCTTTGTTCTTTGTTTATTCAGGCCCAGTCATTTGATTCCATCAAATCTTGTGAACAGTGTGAAAGCTGTGTTTCCTATGTTCAAGGGCTTTACTCAACAGGTAAGAATCTATATCAATTTGTATTCCTCCTTTTTCTGTGTTTCTCTGTGTGCCTATCTGATTCTCCCTGTGCATTATCTAGTATTCTAGCACATTTAACTCTGCGACCATGATTTTGAGTATTCGCCGGCTTTCCCTAATTTGAGCCGATTATTTGTCTACGGATATTTGCACGCAAAAACGTCGCACAGTACGTGCTATATCCAATAAAAGTGTGCACCACACACGTTTTGAAGTAATTTATGAAAGAATAAGGACGAAATTTAGACAAAATATTAATTAATCTTATTCTTTTAAAAAAATGGAATTTTCGTTGCTATCCTTTTTCATTCGCTTCATATTTTTACATGAAAGACCTTCTTGCATACTAAGTTGGAGCAAGAATGATCTGATCCAGCATATGATATTATTTCTTAATCTTGCAGCAGCTGCAAACATCACTTTTAAACATTTTAACAGCTTTGTCAAAGATAATTTTTGCTGTAATTGTGAGAATATATTCTGTTTGGCCTTTGTTGAAAGTTTTAGCACCGGTAGTGCTTTGATTATTTTTTGAAAAATTAATTTCCAGTCATTTACCATATATTCCTTTTACAGATTAATTGGAAAGTGTGCGGCATAAAATAATATTTTTTGTCTGAAATATTCGAAGAAGCATTATTTGTGACTATGAAAAGTGTTAATAAAAACATTTGATCGATGCCTAAAACTTTTGGGGGCTTGAGAACGGCCCTAGATCATTTCATGTCACATTCAATATAGATCGTTTCTGTCCTGATTATACATGAGCCTATTAGGAAATATGGAGAAGTGTTATTGTGCACCACAAACAAAAGCTTTATTTTCTACAATTAGCGAATTAGTTTTTGCTCTGTGAGGATATATTTTCTCATCATGAATATGTTTTCTAAATGTTCAAAAGGAAAGATTACTTTCTTTTGCAAAATGAGTAGAGTATAAGCAATAGCGAACAAAAATGCATGTGAAGAAATTTATGTTCCGTCTTTATAAAAAAAGGTCGCCCTCTTGTGTTATTAAGTAAACATACTAGTTCGTTCGCTTTGCTTGCTTATGGTGTTGTTTATACATAAAAAGTCGCACAGTGTCATTCACGAAGTAACTGTGCATCATCAAATCCTAACCTAGGCAGCAATTAATGTAGATCTTATTTTTGTTTTGTTCCTTATAATTCTTTGTAAGTTATTTGTTTAATTTCCTTAGTAAGAATGTTAAAAACAATTCAACTAGAATTAGTTTACTCATGCAAAGCCAAGGTACGATACGGTCTTATAATGCTGCTGCTGCTACTACTACTACTACTACTACTGTCTACTACTACTACTACTACTACTACTACTACTACTACTGATGATGCTGCTGCTACTACTACTACTACTACTATATTACTACAACAAGTCTAGTAGTAGTAGTAGTAGTAGTAGTAGTGGTAGTAGTAGTGGTAGTAAAAGTAGTAGTAGTAGTAGTGATACTACTACTACTACTACTGCTAATAATAATAATAATAGCAGTAGCCTAAGTAGAAGTAGTAGGTGTAGTAGTAGTAGTAGTAGTACTGTTAGTAGAAGTAGTAGTAGTAGAAAATTAGTAGTAATAGTAGGTGTTGTAGTTGCAGTAGTTCATCAAAGGGTACTCCAACCTGAGATCAAGTTGATTTGAATAAAAAAGGTGGGCTTATGACATAATGCATATCACTGTTTCACAAAATAATGCAAAACTTTAACATTCTATAACTTTATTTTTCATCCGATTTGCATAAAATTTTCAGTTTTGCTTGTTTAATTTTACTCTATTTATTCAAATCGACTTGATCTTGGGGTGGAGTACCCCTTTCAGGGTTCACTGTCAATAGAAATGGTAGTAATATTTACCTAATAATACTATTTCTACATTTATCAAATAAAACAGAACAGAATAGACAGAACATGATAGTATGTACATGTTATAGATGGGACAAGACTGAACAAACAGAATATACTAAAGTAGGAAAGAAATGATCATGCAACACTATAAAGGTCACTGGAAATGAAGGGGGGGGGTGAAAACATGCAGATGCAGACAACACAATAAAGAAAAGTATAACGAAACAGGATTGAAATGTACAGAAAACCGGTCCACAAAATAAGGAAACAACCCTAAACATCATTTGCCTTTTTATTTGTCGTTTTAATAAATGAAAATCAAATACACTTTTATGTGTACAATTGTGAAATAAAAAACGCACAGGCATCATCTATCCATGACATATATACCAATATTAAAATGATTCCAAACTGTTTTTCCATTTTTATCCAGATTAGGGTTGGATAATAAAAACAAATGGGTCAAAGTGACGAAAGGGAAATGTAACTCCAAAGAAAACTGAACAACCTTCTTTTTCATGTATGTTGTGATGAAGCTAAGGCTAAGGCACTTATTAATACTGGACACCTAACTTACTGTCAATAGTTGGGTAAAAGTGCACTTTCTTCTCTAAAATGATGCCTGCAATTGTTAGGAACAGTAAGGTTTGCAATTCTCATTCTTTTAAAGTTAGAAATCAGAGAAAAGCATCAGATTTTTTCCAAAAGATATGACTCTCTTGTCTATCGTAAAAATAATAGTAATCAACCAGTCACACCAAGTACATTCCTGTACTTTCAGTGAATTAAAGCAAACATGACACTGGATAATGATAAACAGACCAATACCTCTGAAATTGTTGTACTGTAGTAGATGTGATTATGTTATCAAGTCTGTCAAATAATTCTTTTGATATCTAGCTATGTTTAACTTCATTAGCAGTTTTCGTTGAGCTTCTTCAATTCAGCAGAATGAAAATAAACCATACTGTCACAAAAAAATCATACGATTTTCAGTACACCAAGAAGGTCGTTTTTATAGTACATATGTGCCTGAAAAAAATCGAACAAATTAACACAGAATATGTCAATGCTGCTCAAGGTAACACTCAAATAGGTGACTCATATGAAAACAAATTGTGGCATTTCTAAATCTTTATGACATAACTAGAGATCACCATGTTAAAATGTCAAAGTTACACTAAAATATGGCCACATAACTTGTTGTTGAAATATCTTTAGACTTGGTATGAACTCTACAATGATTAAGTACTAATGAGAAAGTTATTGTTTTTGCTTTGTTTTGTTTTTGTTTTTGTTTTTTTTGGGGGTAAGACCTTGCACATCTAACATGTAATAAATAAGAGTGCAATGCATAGGATCCATACACAATCATTATAATATTATCTCCTGAATATTTCACAGAGAAACATTCCATATGAAATCATGTTTCTTATGAGGGCACATTTATGGAGGCTATTGATGAAATTTGCCACTGGCACAGCCTAGATTGATTTCCATCTGTAAAAGTCAACCAAACAAATTCTTCCCCAAAACTTGGAAGATTTTCTTATTTTTTTAACAATTATTTCTTGTGTAACTGCTTATTCCTCGCTTTGTCGTAGAATTGGTCTTCGTCAATCTCCTCCTTCATCCGACTGCTCATGGTCTGGTAAACTTTGTTTGTCTGCAGAAGAAAAAAAAAATCAAGATCAAAATTAGAAAGATAATCCAAGATTTATCCTGATGAACATAAATACATATTTCTACATTTCCAATGTATGGCACATAAAATGATAAAAAAACTACTGATCCACACAAGTCAGAGAATAGGAATGCAATGCTATAGATACAACAACCAACTGACATAAACTAGTGATAGTTGTGACAAATATATGTCCTTTAATCCATACATACTAAATAAAAATAATTCCTCGAATAAGGAAATACAATGTGATCCCAAAGTTCATTTGGATAAAAACAGGTATTGTATATAGCCATGCAATGGGCACTCTTTAAAGATGTTACAAAAGCTATATGAACAACATGAAAGCAAAATAATAAGGCAGCTGCATATTAGTGCTGCATTTTTAACATTTGATTTCTCATTTATCCACTTTTGAGACAGAAAGCAGTGCCATTCATTTAAAGAAACAAAATCAAAATTTGGAATATCTTTGTTGCTATCAACTATGAAATAATGTTGATGACAGATCATCACGGTGAATCCTAGTCTTGTTGTAATATTCTATAACATGGTCCCAGAAAAGACGACTATCACTGGTCAAAAAGAGTAGAATATTTTATGTAAAAAAAAGAGTTATATGTTATACAGTTACAGTGGAAACTCAGTATAACAAGGTCCTTTGAACCATCAAAATTACATTATAAGGCAGGAATCTTGTTATATCGGGTTACAAAACATAGAATATGAAGAGCTGGGACCAGAATATTAACTTGTTATATCAGGAATATTGTTATAACATATCTCTTTATACTGAGCTTCCACTGTATATGTATTACAGGGGACCCTTATTCACTACGTAATAATGTGCTTTGTAATTTATTGTTTTGTAATCCTGACAGAACAAAGTTAATTTACCAGTCCCAAATAATTTGATAAAATTGGAGTCAACTGCATATGAACCATCAATGCACACTGACCAACATTATTGTTTTAAAAATACTTACCACGTCTCGAAAGCAACCTTTTTTCTTTTTTCCAAACATCGTGGAGATAAGCTCTTTTTCTATTTCTTCTTCCTCATCACTTTCACTGAGAAGCCTTCTTTTTCTCTGGAAACAGAAAGGGATGACAATGCAACATTTGGTCTATTTGAATTATAAAGACAAATGTCAACACAACATGATATTGGTCTAAGATATGTTTCAGAGACCTACTGTATATTTGTATTGATGAGAACATGTTTCACTTAATCATTGACAGTGGAAATAACATGGAATATATTTATCCTGACTTGTTGCCTAAAAGAACAGAAAGACAGTATTATAGTTGAATTAAGTCTGACATGTTGAGAAGAGTTTTATATATTAGAGTTATAATGCAGAATGTTATTTTCCCACAGACATTTCCAAAGAATAAAACAACTTCAAATATTGAATTTTCACAAACCTAATGAAGTAATCAAACAAAAGGTAATCTTAAAGATCATGAGTGAGTCTGCCTGACATAATTATTAACCTGACAAATATTGAATGAAACAATTATAGGAGACATATTATAGTTTCATAAATTTTCAATCAAAGTTGAGTCTAAGTTTGGAATTTCAATAATCAATATGACACCTTGTAATAATATATAAGGGGGAAAACACAGAGCATGCAAACAAGCATTTCTTACCTGAGGTTTGCTTTTTGCTGGCTTAGGTGGGACATAAGCTGGGTCATCATCCTTTAAGTATAAATAAGCAAACACATTGACTTCATTAATCGCTTAAATAAAAAAAAAATTAAAAAGATGAATAGGTTTATCTGAGTTGTTTATGAAATGAAACATTAAAGAAAAGTGAAGGAGAATGGGAAAATGAAATTTAACTACATTAGTTAAGCCTGATGTAGGAGGTCTATAGTAGCTGTGCTAAACAAATTTGGCTGTGTTTTTAGTTTACTTATACTGAAAATATCTTACTATTCATCTCTTTCTTACTAGTTATATCATATAACAAAAATCTCTGTGTATTCTAATAATGTGGCAGGTCCTGACTAAAATGTAAAGAAAAGCAGGTAGGAGCAATGTGCTCACTTATTCTTATGCGAGACTTTATGGCAAATTATACTTATTGTAATTCCAATGCAGGGTTTAAGTGTGATATAAAGGCAAGTTAAACAAAGAGACTAAACAAAAACAAAAAAACAACAAAAACTTAGAATAAGGTATAAACTGTCTCTTCGTTAAACATGAATTAGACCCATCTTAAATATAGCATTTAGGGTAAACTTGGTGTTTAAGGCCATGTAATATATGTATTTGCTTGGAACTATGTGTATCCTATTTACATTTTGCATAATGGCATTACCTTTCAAAGTAAATACTAGTAGTACTAGTTGAATAGCAGTATATCAACAGCATAGTATGCATACATGCATTACTTACAGTAGACGTGTTGGGTGTTTCTGCTTCTGGTGCTGGTGCTGATGCTGGTGCTTCTGGTGCTGCTGGTGCAGGTGTTGCTGGTGCAGGTGTTGGTGTTTCTGGTGCGTCAACCTTGGAGAAAGAACGACAAAATTATATATGATTGCAACAGCAAGTTATCTTCAAGCAAATTTGTCTGAATTAGAATTACTCTTTGGTAGTTACTAGTCCTGATATTTGGGGTGACATAAAATTTATTGCACACAACTATTCAAACAAGCAAGCAAGATATGTCCAAGAATTTATGATACTTAATGCACTCTCAATAGAGCCCAATTAGTTTGAAGTAAATAAAGCTATTTCTTATTAGAAGTGACATGATAGCAAGAAGACAAACATTACTCACTAGTAATGAGCTTGAGGTGGCAACCCATAAACTAGATGGGGCTGATGAGGTGCTAGGCCTTGGAGTAGGAGGCAATGCATCATCCTTTCAAAACAAAGAAACAAAGACAATGATTTACTTTCAAAATTACATCTAAATCATATTATTTCTCATGAATATTACCAGCTATTTCAATTGGTTGATCATCTGATAATTTGCATAAAGGCTCTTGAATCTCATAGTAGAGGTCCTGGGTTCTATCCCAACTTGCTTAAATCCATGGATGAGATGTTTTGGCTTTGTCCCTCTCCACTGAGGTGTTAAATGGTCACCTGGCAATGCTGGAGTAATAAAAATATCAGGGCTCTCAAGGAGAACATTTTTAATACTGATGAGGCTACCCTGAGGCTACCCTGAGGCTACCACATTATTATATACTTATTCCCTTAGTAGAATTCAGTACAGCAAAAAGTAATGAAAAGTTAATTATCATCCTCTTTATTACTCACAAAAGTTTATCAAATTTCTCAGTATTTCCTGAACAGGAGAAATAGTGTAGAGAGAGATTCTGTAAATGCCACTTAACTTAAAAGTAAAGAAACTGCAATTTTTTTGTCCATGACTGGTGGCGTACATTTCCCATAATGTTGAGCGAGATTCAGGATACTTAATTACTGTTTTAGCTGAGTATGTTTTTTGGTGCAATAGAACCTACCTGAGACTGTCCAGGGTAATTTTTGAAGGGATATCAAATTTTTTTTCTCCATTTTTTATTCACCACCGGCTGCTCACAGGGGACCGGCCGCCCACAGGAGCACATACGTCTAGATCTATGAGTCGAGGTTATGGGCTCTGACTTACGGTACACAATAATGGATATGTGGGCCTGAACACGATCTGACCATACGAAGGTTAACAAACTAGACTCTTTTTGTCTTTAAAGTTCAAAAAAACTTTTCTCCCCACCCATTATAAACATAATAATAGAACTCAGTATCACGCAGAGTATTCTTACCCAGTTCACGATCGATCTTCGTCCTTCAGCTTCTGTCAACAATTCTTCGAAACTTTCAATTTATCACAGTGCTAGCGACCAAATATCCGGTTATCCGATGAACCGGTGAACTGCTGAACGACGATCAAGCAGCGGGATCCGGCAATTGTGCCCCCATTTCCAGTAATTGTGCCCCCAATTCCATGTACTGTACCCCAACTACAGATGCACAGTTCATCGGATTTTCAATAGTAGTGTGCCCCCCTGGGGCACACTTCAAAAAATGGGGGCATAGATCAAGAAAAGAGGGCTCACTTCAAGACAATGGGGCATACTTCAGAAAAAGGGGCAATCTTCATATAATTTGGGCACAGTTCATACGGTTTTTGGAGCACAATTCAATGAGATATCTCTCTCTCTCTGTCTTTCTCTCTCTCTCTCTCTCTCTCTTCCTTACTCTCTTTCTCTCTCTCTTACTCTCTTTCTCTCTCTCTCTCTTACTTTCTTTCTCTCTTTTTTCTCTCTATATCTGACTCTTTATCTCACTCTTAGTTTTTTTCTCTTTCATTCCCTCTCTTTATCTCTCTCTCTCCTATAAGTCTTATCTATTTTTCTATCTCTCTTTCTATCTTTTTCACTCTGTGTATATTGATTTAGTACAAAACAGGTGTATGAGACCATCAAATGTTTTGGAAGACACCTAATACCAGTATTTAATTCAATATATCTGTTTGTCCACCTGTTTGATTTCTTTCAAAATTCCATAATTGTCCAAGCTTTCCTCAAAGTTTTATTAAGTTTGAATATATTTCAGGTCAAAGGCCATCAGCATTATGTCTGTTCCATTTAGGTACAAGAGGCATGTCTATATAGATTCTAATGGCTTGATATGTTTCGCAAATCGCAGGATTCACAAGAGTTCCTTCGCTGCATCATGGATCGTCTCCATGAGGAGCTCAAGGAGCCGGTGTACCCAGAACCCGAAGACGACACCGACGACGAAGGAGGCAAAGAAAGTCAGGAGAAGGACCAGCAGACGACCACCCGACGACGCGCACGCGCCGGTTCCCCATCCCTCGACACATCTTACCATCGCACACGCTCCAACGAGTCCTTAAGTATCTCGGAGGAGATGGAGACAGGCAGCTTGCCAGATAACGACCTTTACCATGCCCAATCTCAGGAGGACATTGATGAGAGGACATCCCTTCATCATGGGGCTTCTGCTGGCGGGGAGGAATCCAGGAGCCATGGGCCGGACAAGAACCATCCGCATCGGAAGAGGACAACAGATTCTTTTTCAGAGACAGACCCGCTTCATCCTAACCCTGTACCGAGCAGAGGTATTACAGTCAAACCTGCTTTAGCAACCACCTGTCTATATAGACCACAATTTTTGTTTCCCCTGAAAAGTGTTTCTCATTGAAATGTGTATTAAAGGAACCTGTCCATAAAGACCACCTGCTCATAAAGATCTTTTCTTGTCTCCCTTGAGTGGTCTTTATAGACAGATTTCACTGTAATTGTATTTTAGAGACTTTGATTTTGTTATTTGTCATGTTCGCATACGTCACTAAGTAAGTTGTAAAGTAGGGATTTTTTGTCATAACTAAACTTTGAGTTTGTTGAATCAAGCATCTGCCTGGGAAATCTTAAGCCTTCTGACATGGCATTCCCTTAATTTAGGGTACTTCTTAGGATTTGAAGATTTATAATTCATTTTAACAAAACATTTCAAACTTGTGTTGATGCTGATGCTTTTACATTAGCATGTAGCACTCTTAAAACTGGTGCAGTCGAGAAAAAATGGCACAGTTTACATCATTATAGCTCCGTGAAGACGGTTTTATTGTTACAAAATGTTACTTCCGATCTTCAGAGTATTTTATGATGTACCTATCAGAATATCTAGCTTGCCAATAAATTTTTGTATTAGTTGTATAAATGAAGAGCTGGAAGTGTGAAATATGTTGATGATTCCGTTCCAATTTAAGTCACTTGTCCTACTTCTGTGTTGACAGTGAATAGTCGAACACGTACCACATCGTCATCTAGCGCCAAGTATGATCGGGAGATCTACGATAGTGAGAAGGACATCGATGAGATGGCTTCTGGTGATCAGGGGATGAACAGAGAGCATGGTAAAGTTTCAACCTCTTTTGTCTTTCTCTTCCATTTCTGTCCTCCCTACCCCTCTGACTCCTTCTTTCACTCTCTCCCTGAGAGCATGGTACCGTTTTCTACCCCTCTGACTTTCTTTTACATTTCTGTCCTCCCTACCCCTCTTGCTCTGTCTTTCACTCTCTCCCTGAGAGCATGCTACCGTTTCTACCCCTCTGACTTTCTTTTACATTTCTGTCCTCCCTACCCCTCTGACTCCTTCTTTCACTCTCTCCCTGAGAGCATGGTACAGTTTTTACCCCTCTGCCTTTCTTCTACATTTCTGTCCTCCCTAGATGAAGAAAAAATTGTGAGAGTGATGGAAAGTGAGGGATAGGTGGGGTAGTCCCTTATCCACTCCTTCTCCTTCCCTCAATCTTTTTCCTTCCCTCAATCTTTTTCCTTCCCTCAATCTTTTTCCTTCTCATGTATGTAAAAGTCAGTCTACATTTTCCTTACCATCTATTCTGCTCATTGCTGACATCACTTAAATCAAATTATGACAGGATAATTTCAGTATACAAGTTAAGTAATATACCAGTATTATTGATAACCTCTGGTCAGTGATCGATCTTTTATTGTCTTTATTTGGAATCCCGCTTGCTCTCACAGTTTAATTCATTTGTGTTGGATATAGCAAACTAAACTAATTACAGGCATTGAGAGTGACCGAATAAGGTTCTTATAATCTCCATGATGTACATGAGCAAGAAATGCAAAGCCAGAAACATTCACCACCTGCTTTTGCAAATTATTAATAAGTGTTTCAGTAACTTAACAGCATTAAATTTCAATAATAATGACCACTCATGAAATTTGCAATTGTTTGTTGCACCTTAAATTTTTTTGTTTCTACAGTACTCATTTTGTTATCGTATCTTTCATACCAAGTTGTATTTATGATACCACCCTGGGATACAGTTTGAAAACACCATGGGAGCGTTTCATCAAGTGTTTTGTCAGTCATATTTACCAACAACTGTTATAAGCTACTGAAATCCTTGTATCTGATTGGCTGAGAGCAAATTTGTCAGTAAAAATCACTGACAAAACGCTTGATGAAATGTTCCCCATATTTCATTAGGAATAAGTGTTATGACACCTCCAACCGGGATTTACCTGTGACAGTTTTGATGTCTGTCATAATGGTTCATACACCTGGGGAGCGTTTCATCAAGCATTTTGTCAGTGATTTTTACTGACAATTTGCTCTCAGCCAATCAGATGCAAGGATTTCAGTAGCTTATAACAGTTGTCGGTAAAAATCACTGACAAAACGCTTGATGAAAAGCCCCCCAGCTTTAGACATATACTGGCAGAGTGTCCTTCAGTCTACCAGTACATGTCTAAGGAAGTGTCTTAATCGTAGAAACAGTCACAGGTAAGTACCTTTTGGATGTAACTTATTTGATCTGATTGTGGAAGAAAATACAATTTTGCATCTGATATAAACATTCAAACACATAAAACGTTTTGATTGAGGTTCTAAATAGTCATATAAATAGTAAAATCAAAAACATGGCCTATTGCGAGCTATGTAGTCGGAGGAAAGTCCAAATTGGCTCAGAGCAGTCCTACAATTGTCTACCATTTGAAACTGATTTGGCCCTTATTCCAGGTAGAAGGCTCACAGTGCACCCAAACCCTATGTTTAGTATTCATATTATTGTTGAGAGCCTATTAGATAGATTTTGTTTGTTGAAATGCCCATATTTAAAGCTTTTGCGATGTATTTCCAAAATCGGATCGCAGTCAATATTATAGTGTGCAGTGGGCTTAAACCTTCCTGATCAACTTATTCAGCAATCATATTTCATTTCTTTACACTTGGTATTTCCAGTGAAGAAGAAGAAGCAGCCACCCAGATATCGTAGCATCATCTCTGATGTGTTTGATGGGAAGATCTTGAGCTCTGTCCAATGTTTAACCTGTGAAAATGTAAGTTCTAATTAAACCTATCCTCGTCCACATTGGCAGTAAGGTTTAAAAAGCTCGGCTGATCAGTGTTTCTCCTTGAAATTGGCAACAGTGGTACTTTTCATATATTGCTGCATTTTTCTAACAACAGGCCATGTATCTGAAGAGAATAATCACAGGCAGAAACTGTCTAAAAGCTTTTAAATTGCCCATTTGCATGGGAAAACATTGGTTTTAAACTCTTCAACATGTTTTGCCATTCTTTCAAAATTTCTTGAAAAATATTTTTTTTGAAATTTTCAACACGTTGTCAATTAAGCGATTTTAGTGCTTACCATCCTTTCAAATTTTCTGGTGTCTAACGCTATCTGTTAGTGCAACAATATCGACACAGTATGCCCAGAAATTGTCGGTATTTCTGCTAATCCTTCTGGTATATATTTCTTAGGGCTCTGAATCAAAACTTATTGCTTTATACTTGTTAAAACTAGATCTCATGTCAGAAAGAGACGTTCCAGGACCTGTCCCTGCCTATCCCCGGGAAGGAGGACCTGGCCCGGATACAGGGCATGCCAAACAAGTCCACAGTCTCATGCTCTGACACTCACAGGAATGCAGGCTGGATGGCATGGTTCTATAGCTTCATACCAGTGTAAGTAGAAACAGTAGATAGATGCAGAGAGAAAGAGTGAGAGAGTGAGACAGAGAGACAGAGAGAGAGAGACAGAGACAGACAGAGACAAACAAAGCTTATAAGTATTTCATCCCTTTTGCAATCCTAAATTTTGAAGTTGTGTGAGTATGCTATAAATTACAAAATAATTGTAATTTGAAAAATTTGTGCTGATGTGAAAAGTACAATTTGCTTTGTAGTAACAACAATTTGCTAAAACTTTTTTTGACTGAAAAAAAATTGTGTAATTTTATCAATTATTTTTGACCGTAGCTAGTATACATGTATGTACTTGTGTTGATTTCTAAATAGCTCCCTCTGCGACAAAAGCCAGATTTTCATTTCTCACAAAGGAGTTACAGAACTTGTGACCTTGAAATTTCTAAACCTGTGCAAAGTTTCGTAGAATTTTGTGTAAGTCTGCAAAAGGGATGAAGTACCTTTAATATTTATCTTTTATAAAATAAAAATCTCTATTATCATTTTTAATTTCAGGAACTGGATATGGGGTCCTAACATCACCCTCGACAACTGCTTAGCAGCTTTCTTCTCTGCTGATGAACTCAAAGGTAAAGCCCACTGCATACAATATGATCTACCTGCATTCTAACTGTGATTTAACTGTAGTCTGACTGTACTCCCATCATGGATGATATGTCAATATCATTATAATATAAACATGTAAAACTCTCTCTCTTTCTCCTTCTCCTTCTTGGCTGTTTTGCATCGATCTACTTTATTTTAATGTATTTTCACATTTTTTTTGAGCTTCAAGAAATTTTTTAAAAGTTGTACCTCCCATAGAAATTAATCTTAATTCAAGCAACTCGCTCATGATGACGGTCTCCTGCATTCCCAAATTCTGTTAATTGTAAAATTTCCATATACATATTTTCTTTGTATTTAGAAGTAAATTTTTAATGTTTTAAAAATGTGTTTATATATTTTTCTGTAATATTACACTATTTTGTATCACATGTTCTTGAACGCAGAAATGAAATTCAATCAATTAATCAATAATGATGTTCTAATATTCCCATAGAAAAGAGCTTTTTGTCCTAGTTTAATCTTTAATTTGTAAACAAATCTTTGGGCATATTAGTTTAATCTTGTATCATGTATTTGATTTTTCGCTCTCCAAAAGCTGAGAATTCTCTTTGATTTTGAAAAAAAAATTAAAATTATGATCTGATTCTTTGTGTGTCTCATATGTGCAGGTGACAACATGTACAGCTGTGAAAAGTGTAAAAAGTAAGTAAGAATTCACATTTCATAATTTTTTAAAATCCAGTTAAATTCTCTTTCTTTTTAATTTGAAGTTATAAAATATCAAAATATTTAAAAGATATATCAATGGATTTGGTGCAACAAAACTGGTGCTATGGTTTATTATTCAATGTAACCCCATTCCACACTCTCTTTTCAATGCCTGGACCTATGTGCATAGTTTGAATTCTTGCTACCTCAAATATGCAATTTTCGACGTAGAGGGCAATATTATGCATGGAAATGGTCCGCATCTTCGTCAACTTCACCTCCGGTCCGTATTGAATACTACGGCTTATGAATAAAATGAGTGCTAAAATGCTTAATTTTTGGATCGCATGACATAAACCACTCAAACTTTGAAAATGCAACCAATTGTCTCAATAAATCATGGTATCTTTTCAAACATGTCGGTTAATTTATACTCAAACTCGAGGATTTTTTTAATACCTGTGTACATTTTAAATGCAAAAAAACATACCCAATCGGGATATTGTCAGCACTGCGCATGCGTGGTTTGCATGACAAACGCCATCTGTTGGCGAAATTGCGTATTTGGGGTAGCGAGAATTGTCCTTCCCAATTTGTGCAGTTTCTATTGTCTAGTCACCTCATTGTATTTCATACTATTTGTTTGACTTCCTACTCAGACTCAGAAATGGAGTGAAGTTTGTGCAAGTCCTGGAACTACCAGAAGTCCTGTGCATCCATCTGAAACGATTCCGTCATGAATCCTTCGCTTCTTACTCCTCTAAGATAAACAGCTACGTCTCTTTTCCGCTTGACAGCCTCGATATGACACCGTATCTGGCAAAAGGTTAGAGGTCAAACCTGCTAATGTTGTCCAAGTTTTCTCTGTAGAAATTTGTTTACCCTGGGGCCCATTGCACTAAACTTGCGTGTGAACACAACTCAGGAAAGTCAAACGCACCGTTATTTCAGCCAATCAGAAGTGCACATTAAGGACTTTTTAGGAGTTGCAATTAAACGCAAGTTTTGTGCAACGGGCCCCGAGGTCCAATAGAGGGAATTATGGTGTTCCAGCACCCCAAGGTGGTGTTTGGAGATGATCAAGCAAGTTTGCAAGTTGAAAGTATGCATTGGAATATTTATTACCCTTGGTGATTCCCTCATTGACAAGAATTTTCCCTTGGTATTTTGTTTTTCTGATATCACACATGCTTGGTATTAGCACCAAGCAGGCTTCTCAGCAAAAAATAGTTTACACATGGCTCAAATTGTCAAAAATGTGGATTTACCGAATCCCATGTGGGTGATCTGAAAGGACCAAAGCAAATTTTCAGGTTGAAAGTATGTATTGACACATTTATTGGTCCATATTGAGTGAAATATGATCTTATGACATCCCAGGCAGGTGGATTAGGAGGACCAAAATAACTTTGGAGATTGAAAGTAGGCCTTGACTGATTTAATACCCTTGTTCATTTTCTGAAATTCCTCACACTTGGTATCAGCACCAAGTGTGTGATGTACTGGTGAGAAGGCTGGCATCAAGGGTGTTATAGACTGGCAAGAACCCTGATGGTGGATTGGTAGCATTTCACTTCTACTCATCAGATTATAATTCATCTTTTAGTCTTACCGTATGACCCCATGACAAGGAAAGATTTTTTTTGGCAGAAGGGCATAATTATAAGGACCCCTTTAATATCACAGTGCCAAAAATTAGTTAGTATTTCCCAGAATGATTATTATAAATAATAATAATAATAATACCTGGCATTTATAACGCGCGTTTTCCCATAGTGGCCCAAAGCGCTCACAATTACAGATATATATTATTACCCCGGTCATCAGATTTTGGCATGCCATCGGATGTTATGGAGGTCAGGACATGGGTTCTACTCAAAGATGAAAAATTACTTACATTTATTTAACATGAGTTTTCTATTCAAGAGGGGGGTGAAGCTGTTTGATGATATTGTCTTTCCATTAATATTTGTTAAAGATGAGAGAATGAGGAATACAAATTTTGAAATGGCCTGTAATAGACAAGTTATTTTCTTAATATAGAGAGCAAATCACTGTTATTTTGATTATTAAAGATAAAGTTGAGTTCTTCTGGTCATGAGATTAGAATGTGAAAGCCTATCTCAAAGCAATTCGATAAGGTTGATCTTGTCTACATAAGAACTGGTGTATACTGTGAGGTTCTGAAAAATCATCAAAATGAAAAAAAATTGACCCAATCTCGGTGAAAAACACATGCACTGAACACAGAAATGAGTATATGGGACTGCACACAAGCGTGGCATGAATGTTCGGCCCGAACACTTCAGCTATTTCTCGTCATATTTTGAATATCAGTGTATTTGAAGAGCAATCCTTTTCAGGGGACATTTCTGCTATCACTTTCTTCCAAACTGACTTTAATTAAAAGGAGGGAGAAAGCTTACAAATTATTTTTCACCTTTCCCAGAACTCAACCTTTTGTTTTAAAGTGTTCTTACTTGTATTTTGTACAGATTGCAAGAACAAGTGTGCGACCTATGACCTGAGTTCTGTCATATGTCATCATGGTACAGCTGGAGGTACAGTATGATGTTCTTTTTTGCCAGTATCAGTTTCTTGTGATAATATTGTACTTTAATTCATTGTATTATTTATTTATACTCGCCAATCCCTTCTTTTATGTATCTCCCTTTGTTATAAACCAGTTTGTACAAAATTCTAAAACCCACTGACACTAATATTCGATATGTGCTCATGAATGTCATGTAATCATTATTCAATTATGCACTAATGGTGCATTCCATGATATCCAGGTGGTAGTATTCTTTTTAAAGGGGGAAACAAAAGCTATTCATGAG
Organism: Heliocidaris erythrogramma; assembly: GCA_025617745.1. Taxonomy (NCBI): domain Eukaryota; kingdom Metazoa; phylum Echinodermata; class Echinoidea; order Camarodonta; family Echinometridae; genus Heliocidaris; species Heliocidaris erythrogramma. The sequence goes on along the minus strand of CM046869.1, from coordinate 35,953,423 downwards.
GCACCTCTATCACTCCCAGAGTTATTTTTCTGAAGTGCACATAAAGGGACCCTCCATGTCTAAAATATCTGTGGATATTTGGGGTCATTTGTACCATGCGCTAACCCCGAACTGGCTTATTGATACATGGTACAAATGAAATGACCCCAATTTGTACGCGCACAAGCATCTGCTTTGGTGGACATGCTGTTTGTTTAACACGTAATGTTATACTAGTGCGTGCATGGTGCGCACACAATGAAATTGTATGAAGGTCAATTTTACTCGGTACAAATGACCTTTATCTGCACATGCACAAATCATAATTACAGACTGGCTTATACTGTAGACTCTCATCCTGTCTATAAATGCAAAGTTGTACTTTCCTTCTTCATTATTATCTCCTGGAGAGAATTTCATAAAGTGTTTGTCAGTTATTTTTACCGACAACTGTTATCAACTACTGAAATCCTTGCATCTGATTGGCTGAGAGGAAATTTGTCGGTAAAAATCACTGACAAAACGCTTGGTGAAATGCTCCCCAGTAGTTATCTCTCCTTTTCTCTTATTTGTGCAGACCTCTTCTTGTTGTTTGTGGTTTCTCTCTCTCTGTCTTTCTCTTACTCTCACTCTCTCTCTCCCTTGTTTTCTCTCTTTTTCTTTGTTCAAGTAGTCCCAGTGGTGTTAGGTTAAGCTCATGGCACCAGTAGACTATCTTCAGGTGGACATATATTACAAGCTATGATATATACTGGCTCAATGGCCAGTGTCTCTTCTAAGCCTGAGTCAAATCGATTGGTTAGCCGGTGTTCGATCGAAGACATCGAATCCCGAATACGTTTTGGCAAATTCGGTGCATCGATTTGTAGTCCGCCAGATTTTTGACTACCGTAGCCACCATGAAAAAATAAAATAAAAAAAGAAACTCCGTAACGTACAGCATATATACTAGCAGAGAACGTGAAGGCGACTTCAAAGTTCAAACTGTTGGCTAACTTTCGCTAATTCGCTCGCGGAGGACGTCGCGCTTTACCTGTGCTTTCTCTATGGAAAAATCGTTTTGTCGTTACGAACTGAAGTTTACGATAATTTTCTTGCACTCTCTCTGCATTGTCAATTTGACAATTGTATAATTGAACATGATAAATACGGGCATGAGTACGAGTGTTCCTACTTAATTCGCAATAACTAATGTCACACTCTCATCAAATTGGCAATTACTAGAATGATCTCTGAAGCTGAATGAAGTCGAGTCTATATTGAGCGACGAAAAGTTTATTTCGTATTGTTTTTTTTTTGGCATCGAACAAACGTGTTCCATTCAGCTCTCCAAAGACAAAGTAAGATTATTAATTCTTTGAATTTGAATCATTGTCGGGTGTGTCGACAATGAGCATCGCTTCGTGCGACACTAGTGACATTTTGGCTAGCCATACGGACTAGATACTTAAGATTTTGGCTCGTCCGCTGTGATTTTTACTAGCCATTGGCTAGCGGGCTATCGTTAATTTCGAGCAGCGAGAGCCCATACATATGCCTGCGATGCCAGCGGACCGGTCACCGGTGCATGGTGCATGCACTGCGTGCAACTGTGTGCAACTCTGTTTTCACCGCACATCATTTATCGATTAACCGGTATTCGATCGAATCAAAGCCGTCGAATCCCGGTTAATGAAATATTCGATATGACTCAGGCTTAGTCTCTTCTCTCCCTCTCTCTCTCTCTCTCTCTTGTCCTTGTTTTGTTCATTTTGTTTACATAGTTTTGATGATATTAGTTTAACCTGATGCCTTCCAATATTCAATCTTCCCTTCTTTTTTTTTAAGGTGGACACTACACAAGCTATGCTCTGAACTGGCTGAACAGCCAATGGTACGAATATGACGACATCTATGTCACAGAGGTCAGCCCACTGCAGGTTGTGAACTGTGAAGCCTATGTGCTCTTCTACAAGTAAGATGTTGTCCTTTTGGAATGAAATAACAAAGGCATATAGTCCTTGGGATGCAATATAGATGGTGCTGTTTGAATATTACTAGCTTTCTCTCAGGATAATGATACTATTTGTGTCACCTTGGGTACATAGTTTCAACAGGAGCCCCTCATGTCAGTGTCAGTGTATTTTGTATACTATGGCCCGAATTCACAAAGGAGGTTTGGGTTTAACCATGGTTTAAATACCCTCCTGGGTTTTTTAAGCGTATGTGCACACGGAATCCGATCCAGTCATTTATTTTCTTTGAGCGCGCGCATGGGCAATATGCGCTTATTTTAGGACGCGTACAGAAGTTAAAACCTTACCCATGGTTTAAACCTCCTTTGTTAATTCAGGCCTATAGGTTTGAAGTCATCAAAATTTCTGGCCTAATACATATTGATGAGCATGTGCTTTCCTTAGCCACTAGTGTGTGAGCAAATACCCACCATATGCAAAAGTGAGCAATATGCCTGTTCCACCTTACACCTGAATCTCGTACAAGCACAGTGAGAATGGAATTCACTCACATCCCTATACGTCATTTCTTGAAGACTATGGCCCATATTCTGAACTCCGGTTTAACATAAACCATGGTCTAAATGTGTGGTTTAACTATGGGCAGCCACATGTGACACAAATCTCTAACAATAGATATTCAAGTTATCAGCATTTTTGGTACTCAAACTATTAAAAACTGTCTGGGAATGATAAGTACAATATTTTTCTTGACCGTTAAAGCATGAGACCAGAATCCAGTAAACATAAGGAACATACAATATAAAAAATGTTTTGACATTTTTGGCTACCCATAGTTAAACCACACATTTAGATCATGGTTTAAGTTAAACCTTAGTTCAGAATACGGGCCTATGGCTTTTAGGAGTAATTCTTAGACTATGATGTATACATTTGTCTCATTACAATTTATTACATGCCTATTCCTTGATATAAACTAAATGTATATATTTTTGTTTAATGATAAAGTGTTAGCCTACCTTCATCTAGGATTAAAAATCATAACTCTGAATCTGAAAATATATTCAGGAAAATTTATAAGACTATTAGAAACCCATTGCAACCTGCTGTTTTACTGGCTGTAAAGCTTTGACTCTTCATTGAAACAGGCTATTTATATAAACCACAGCTGATTTCATTAATTTTTTTATGCCTCCCCCTACCGAAGGTGGGTGCCGGAGGCATTATGTTTTCGGGTTGTCCGTCCGTCCGTCCGTCCGTCCGCGTGTCCGTCCGTGTGTCCGTCCGTCCGTCCGTCCGTCCCACTTCTCGTTACCGCGATATCTGAAGAATCATTTGAGGTAGGAACCTCAAACTTGGTACTAGTATGTATCCCCATACGAAGATGAACTGATTAGATTTTGGGGTAAGTAGATCAAAGTTCAGAGGTCACAGAGGTCAATTTACATGAAATTACATGGAATTACTGGTTTTTAGCACCGTTACCGCGATATCTGAAGAACTATCTGAGGTGAGAACTTCAAACTTGGTACCAGTATGTATCCCCATAGAAAGATGAACGGATTAGATTTTGGGGTAAGTAGGTCCAAGGTCAGAGGTCACAGAGGTCAATTTACATGAAATTACATGAAACTCTTGGCTTTTAGCACCGTTACCACGATATCTCAAGAACTATCTGAGGTGAGAACTTCAAACTTGGTACCAGTATGTATCCCCATAGAAAGATGAACTGATTAGATTTTGGGGTAAGTGGATCCAAGGTCAGAGGTCACAGAGGTCAATTTACATGAACTTACATGAAATTACTGGTTTTTAGCCTCGTTATCAAATATTTCTAGAACAGTTTGAGCCATCAACTGAATTTAGGCGGAGGCATATAGGAGACGCAGTCGCATTCATTTTCTTATGTATTTTTATATATTTTTTATGTATTTTTCTTTCTTATGTATTTACAGAAAGACATCAGATGATGCTATCAGAGAAAGACAGAGAGTAATAGATCTATTTGAACAAGAAGAGGTAGGTTGACCTTACATACCTTTAAAAAAATTTTGTTGTACTTATTTATTAAATCGTTTTGAAAGGCCAACGTGATTAACACAAACCTTTTATTAAAAGTCATGTGATTTAATTAATTGTTCCTTTTCGATACGTTTTCACTGAGGTCTGCCTAGTAACATCGACATGTTAATCTGTAAGGTTTTGATCCGAAGATGTTTTGTTTCGAGACTTTAATATAGGATTTGAAGGTCTTGAATTTGGTATACAATATGTCACAATATCCTTTTTCAAAATTTAATGCATTTCTGTACTCTATTTTGACATGTAGATCATTGTGCATAATAAAGCATATTTGTTCTATTACACATGGTATTTTCTATGTGCTTCTCATGCTATTTTCTATGTGCTTCTCATGCTATAGCCCAGCTTTCTTCACTTCTATGTGTCACTTCAATGGCTGAACAAATTGAATAACTTTGCTGAGCCTGGTCCTATCACTAACCATGACTTCCTCTGCAAACATGGAGGTAAGATCTTGAGCAAGTGTGGTGTTCAAAATACAATTTTTTTTCCCTCGCATACATCTCCTGTGTCTCCTGTGGAAACAATTCTTAATACAAATGCACCTTTCCCAAAACAATGCAGTTCATAGTTCTATTTATAATAATAATAATTCTTTTCATTTCTAAATGTATAGTGCCTTTGCATAAGGCACAAAGCTAATTTATAACAAAACTTTGATCTGATTTGATTTGATTTGTTTCCACAATCAGTTTACATATATACATGAGAAAGCAAAATATAAGCGTATACAAATGGCATAGTACAAAGGATAATACATATATCATAACAGCTCAGTATAATAAATATCTTCCAGTAGAGGTAATAAATGTAATATTAATAAATAAATATAGTATATACACTTGTGGGGGGAACCTATTAAAAGCGAGGCTTGTCGAGTTAGGTTCCCATTTAGCGAAAATAGCTGGAAAGTAGAATGGTGAGATTAAGATGAGAAGAAACAAAAAATGATGAACAGTAAATGTTAAAAGAATCAAAATTTGAAGTCTGGTACTGGCAGGTAATTAATGAGGTGGTGTTTGTGTGTGCTACAGGAGTGCAGCCAAGCAAGGCAAGCTATGTGGACAAGTTGGTTTTGAAGATACCTCAACCAGTATGGGATCATCTCTATCAGACGTAAGTCATCTTTTGTTGAAGCACACAAAGATGGTTGTGATTATGGTCTTAGTGATGGTGATGGTGTATGTGGTGTTTATAGTGATGTTGGTGGTGTTGGTGTATGTGGTGTTTATAGTGATGTTGGTGCTGATGATGGTGGTGGTGTATGTGGTGTTTATAGTGATGTTGGTGCTGATGATGGTGGTGGTGTTTGTAGTGATGTTGGTGCTGATGATGGTGGTGTATGTGGTGTTTATAGTGATCTGGGTGCTGATGATGGTGGTGTTGGTGTATGTGGTGTTGGTGTATGTGGTGTTTATAGTGATGTTGGTGCTGATGATGGTGGTGTTGGTGTATGTGGTGTTGGTGTATGTGGTGTTTATAGTGATGTTGGTGGTGGTGTATGGGGTGTTTATAGTGATGTTGGTGCTGATGATGGTAGATTTACATTTGAAGATGGTAATGGAAAGGGCCATATAGATAAATGAGAACAATAATATGAGGGATAAATGTCGTTGGTTGGTCATTCAAATGACAATTATAGGTGTGAGATGATAAAAGCTTTAAATATCGTTGACAAACGTCATATTGCAAAATATATATCTAGTTAATATCTGTTCTTAATATATTATTTGACCTTGAGCAAGGCATTATATCTACATTGCTCCTCTCCTCCCAGGTGCAAAATGGGTACCCGGTAAGATGCGAAGGTCGGTATGATTGAATGAGCTGGTAAGAAAACAACTATCTGAAATGCTCCCCAGGAAGTGGAGAATGTGCATTGTAATGTGCGGAATAGTAATTCAATCCAGTAAGATGGTTATAATAATACTGTAAGCTCTTTGGTCAGTTGTTTCTGGTAAAGACATAAGAAACAGTGATTACTATTAATTATTATTAATTTGCCAAGGTTTGGTGGAGGACCGGCTGTCAATCGTCTGTCACCATGCTCTGTGTGCCAAGCTGAGATGGAACTGTTGGAGAGGAGAAGGAAAGAAGAGATGGATACATTCATTACAGTAAGTGATTTATCAATTACAGTCAAACCTATATGTAAAGCTGTTTTGAACCTCTATGAGATTACTTTGGGTGCACTTTTGCTCAGATAGGGACGACCGATTTAGGGTTACTTTCATTTATGCACACTAGAATGTATCCAAAATCCTGGACAAAACTTTAAGTGTACCAATCACCTAAAAAATAATTTTTGTACAGCTATATATGTATATGTATACATATATATATGTGTATAAAATCAACCCCTAAACACTTTACCTGGCCGTCTCTGGGTAATGGTTACAGAGTACGAAGAAAATTAAGGAAAACATAAAACCCCCTCCACCGAAACCAAACCCCCGAGTTCGGTTTCGCACGGGCCATTATTCTATACGAGCGCGTTCGGGTGTGAGTTGACCAGTCTCCTCACAGATCGCTGTTTTGTAAATTGGGAGTGTATCTCAACTTATAATATCTCTTTATAGAATCAACATTTGAAGCTCATATTTTGAATATAGCGACATGGAACCCCCAATATACAGAGCAAAATATTTGTTGGTGAATGGTACACTTTAAAGACGTCTGGCACATACATCTTTAAATTCAATGGAACAATGTCAGAACTTATTCATAAGTCTCATTTTCAGTGCAATTCAGTATTATTTGATGAATATGAACCTCTCCTCCCTCCCTCCCTCCCTCATCTTCTTCCCCTTCTAGTTGAATGAAGAGTTCCAGCAGGACGAGTCAACTAATTCCTCTGTCTACTGCATCAGCCTGGCTTGGTTCAAACAGTGGGAAGCATTTGTCAAAGCCAAACAAGCTGGTGAGTTCTGGGGAGCATTTCATCAAGCGTTTTGTCAGTGATTTTTACCGACAAATTTGCTCTCAGCGAATCAGATGCAAGGATTTCAGGAGCTTATAACAGTTGTCGGTAAAAATCACTGACAAGACACTTCATGAAATGCTCCCCGGGTCTCTAGGGCCCGTATTCTCGAAAGGCGCCTCACTTAAGTCCCCGCCTAAGTGTGTAGATTTAGGCCACCAAATTATGGAGAGCCAAATATCACCCTCTTTTAATCCTACAAACTCACCATAGTTCTGGGACTAAATACAAATACAAAAACTGACATGATAGAATTGATTTCTGATGCTCATTTCATGCCAGAAAATAGTTTTGTTTCTTTGTAACTTACCTCCCTTTCAGACTAGAGAGTTCTTGTATGGATATAGGATGTTTTTATGTGTCTGAATGCTCTTATATTGATGCTTGTATCTCATACGTCATATATTGAAACGATGCTAAAAGCATCGTTTCATACGATGACCCTATATTCATACAACATATATTTGTGTCTGAATGCTCTCATATCCATACGTCACATAAGTAGCGCGAACTGTCAGATGAATCCAACACAAAATAGCAAAACAATGTGCAAAGCCTGCGCAAGGGAGAGACTAGTACATATTCATGAGCTTCCCATGAAACCTGACAGTGCTTGAGGTTTGAATGCTGCCATACAATTATCGTATAACGGTAACTTGTGTCTGAATGCGCTCATATTAATACGTCGTATATCCATACGTCGTATGAATATAGAATAACATGGTGTCTCTGAAAGGGGGGTTATACGGGACTTTAGGGGTTGACAAATGGCCTTCCATAAATCAATGGCCTAAGTTAAGCCAACCTTAACTCATGCCACTTTCAAGAATACGGGCTAAGGTCTTTTACAGGGACATCCTCAAAGTCATTCCTCAAAGTTATTCACAAGGACATCCTCAAAGACAGTCCTCAAAGTCATTCACAAGTATGTCACCATGTGGATGAGTCATGTATCTATGGACTGCATCCTAGGAATGAAGAATCTGTCAACGTCAGCATTTGTCAGTAATGCTCATTGCCTGTAATACATATTACAGAGTAATAGAACATGTTCAGTTTATCTACCGTAGTTTCTGTATTTATAATGATTTGATGAGCATTTTGATCATTTACTGAAGGTAGTAACTAGCTCACATGAAAGGTATTGTTACCAAATATTGTTTAATTATCATTGAAGTTATACATATCCATGTATGATATCTTCTTGAAATAATCATGATGTCCAGCTGCTGGAAATGTGGAGAAAACTTAACCATCCTTTCCCTCAACAAAGATTAGTCAAGAAGATGTCACAGATAAATTCAATCCTTTGTTTCATTCAGAACCTCCTGGACCTATTGACAACAAAGTTATTGCAGTGACAAAAGGCTGTTACACAACATTAAAACAAGGTAGGTATTAACACATGATCTGAGAACCAGAAGGGCATTAAATATATGTAAACAGTAGGAGTTATCACCCTTTGGGCTATCAGCATACAAAAAAGTCTATAATAAATAATCTTTAAAGTTTCAATCTTGGATAAAAAGTTCAATAAATTGAAAGAAAATGTTGATGTTTTTTTTTTATCATTTATTTATTGATTTTTATTTTATTGATTTTTTTTTTGTGGGGGGGGGGGGGGAGAGAGGGTCTAATTTGCATAAATCTGGTATATTTTGCCCTATTTATCACATTTCTTCAGTCGCTTCAGGATATAAATTTTGAATAATAATAACCGACCTGAAGAACCAATTATAAACAAAGATCTGTCTCTTGGTGTACAGTTATCCTGTGAATTCACTTTCTTAAAGCATTAAGCATACGTAACCATAAGAAATTCATTCCATTTCCACTTTTTCCCTTACATTGTAGGAGCTGATTCTGGACAGATCTCGGAGGCCATGTGGGAATACCTTCATGGGATCTATGATGGAGGGCCAGAGGTTGTCCTTCGACCCAACCACCCTGCCCCCATCGCAGAACACCCCTCTGGAGGAGGAGGAGGAGGGGGTGGCAGAGGAGAGGAGGGGGCATCGATGGGGAGCAGCAGTCCCCGGGAAGAAATGTCATAGAATATCTTGCTCCATTATCAGGCACTTGATTTAGTCAGTAAGGCTTGTCTTTATGATGGGGTGTGACATGATGAGTGCACAAGATGAAACCATTTTAGGCCTGGTGCCCGCAAGACATGATTTCATTATGTCTTGACACCAACTGCAGTTGTCAATTCAATGGAATTCATGCCACTTTAAGCATTGAACAATTGGCCCCTACAGATAACAAGTGTTCTGTCCGATTCATTGGTTTGTGCAGCTTGCTACGCTAGTCGTGCACTGAAACTCCGTTTTTGACAAGTCCAAAACAATATCTGAGAGAAGTCTTTGGAGTGGATCCAACCAGAAGAACACTTCACTATATGATGGAGGATGGAACAATGATCAGTACCCAGGATTTGAATGATATCATGGGAAATATGATCGTGATAGCACACCACACGGATTAATAAATCTAAGGAAAGACTGTAACTTGTAGAGGGAAGAAATCCTACATCTACTGATATTTGAATAAGAATTTTATCAGTCGATTCCTTGTATATATCTTACTGCTTTTATTACAGATCAGTACTTTGTGTAGAGGGGAAGAGATCGCAGGAGGGGGCACCTCATTCGTTTATCTAGATTTGGCCACAGGGTACATGAAATTTTTATAAACATGAAGGTCTGTACAGATCTTGATGATACTGCTTCAGTCAATACTGCCAGTGCTTATTGAATGTGAAGAGAGGATCTGAGAATACTCCTTTTGATGTATATTCCTAATTACGGAATTCAGAATTACCGGTATGTTATGATCAGTGAGTGTAAATATTTCTTTTGGTGGTAGGACTCTTCATTCAGATAAATCTAGAATATCAAATAATGAATGCTTCTGTATACTTGTTTTCATAGTATTATTAAATAAGCTCTTTCCAGTATTGATTCAAGAGAAAAATCATTGTCCTAATGACTTATTGTCTTACAGTCTTACTCATTATGTTCTATATTATACTTTATCTTATTTTTCAAACTTTACATGATACATATAATACAATGTTTCAAATTTCACATGATATGATGGAATTTTATCAAGAGCTTTTTAATGGGTGCCAATCACCAAAAAATATTTTGGTCTGCATGTTAGAGGTTCCATGTTGTTAGACTATATTCAAAATTTGGACTTCAAATATTAATTTTATAAAGAGATATTGCAAGTTTAATTACACTCTCTACAAACGTAAAGGCGACTCGCGAGTAGACTACTTGATGTACTCATATGCGCTCTCCAAGATAAGGGCTCACGCGGAACCAAACTCGGAGTTTGGTTCTACGCGCGCACCTTCAGGTTATCCTTTATTTCCTTAACTGTTGACCGATAGAATGCCAGATAAAGTTCTTTGAGGTTGATTTTATACTTTCTAGCTGTACACAAATTATTTTATTCAGGTGATTGGTACACTTTAAATGCTGTGGGAAAGTTGTATCTTTTGAAAAGAACTAAAGGGATATTCTGTAAATATATGTAGTTAATAATCATAAATTTACACAGGACACAAGTGTTGCAGGAAATGATATATCTAGTCTATTCCTAAATGCTGAAAGCCTTAGAATGTCCAGATCTTTGTAGTACTGTGTTGGTCGAATTTGGTCCACAGGTTTATTTATCATAAATACATTCATATATATATCAACTCTTCCTTCACTGGGCTATTTTCAGCTATCCCTTACTATGGAATCAGGGAGGGGATCAATTGGGAGAGAGAAAATGGCAAGAGTTTAATTTCTAACCTCAAACTAATGTGTTGTTCTTGAGATTGGGGGGGGGGGGGGGGGACACACCCCTAACCTGGGGCCAATGTAATATATTTTCTATGAAAATGTTTATGAATGCATACACTAAGCATTGAGCTTCTATTATGTAGGGCTATGCTTTTATAGTTCCTTGTTTAGCATTCCCTTTGATATCTGGACCCCATTTCATAAAACTTTTTATCAATAACAAGTTGCAATGACTGATATAAGCTACTGAAATCATTGCATCTGATTGGCTGAGAGCTGATTTGTTATAGAACTTTGGCTGTTTTAAGTTTTACGAAATGGGGTCCAGATATGCTTTATGTATCCGGACATGATGCAGAACATTGAAGTCATTTTTAGGAAGATTTCTAGTACATGTTATCAAATACTCTTGGATATAATCCATCTACCCACTTCGAAGAGCGCATTATAAAAACAGTACATAGTCATAATTTTATCTGCATGTTTGATGGATGAATTCAAAACATGTTTTGTAAGATATTAACGAGATAGTAAATTAACCTGCCAATCATGATATGTAGGAGCCTATACACAGTTATATGTGAACATCCACTATTTTGTTTCTTATGTTCATATTTCAAAATGGTTTCTTAATAACAATTTCATGTACAATGTACCATTATGTCTCCAGTTATGCCTCTATACTGGTACTTTGTAAATTGTGTAGGCTACCTTGAAGTGTGGAATGCATGATTTCAAGTAAGAATTGCTTCCATTAAAGGTAATCTTGAGTTTTTGTCAAGCATTTATAATGGCAAAGAAACTGTTCCAAAACAGTTGGGAAAGTTAGATTAGTTGTACATGTACATAAATAATGCGTCTAGTGTGAGATTATCGAATTGAGCATATAAAAACAAGCATATGGGACCAGAGACAAATATGGCGCGAATGTTCGGCCCAAACTTTTCAGCCATTTCTTGTCATATTTCTAATATGAGGGCATTTGAAGAGCAATCCTTTCTTGGGGACCTTTTTATGATATTCTTCCCAACTGACAAGAAACGAATGAGAAAGCTCAAATTATTTTGTCGTCTTTCCCAGGACTCAAGATAACCTTTAAGGTTCGTTCACATATGACGTGATAAACCTGGCAATGTACCACAGGGGTTTTAAGTGTAATGTGCTTCGCATTTTGGTATCTTTGTTGTGCACAGCTACTGTTTTCATCCCCACCTGCCATTTATTTATACTTTTAAAAAAAAGAAGACAGAAATGCTGGGGTTTACCCTCTCTTCCTCTTCTTTCTCTTTCTTCCCCTTCTGTCGCTCTTCCCTCACTCGTTCCCCTTCTCTCCTCTTCTCTCGCCTTCCATCCTCTTCTCTCCCCTTCCATCCTCTTCTCTCCCCTTCTATCCTCTTCTCTCCCCTGCCATCCTCTTCTCTCCCCTTCCATCCTCTTCTCTCCCCTTCCATCCTCTTCTCTCCCCTTCCATCCTCTTCTCTCCCCTTCCATCCTCTTCTCTCCCCTTCCATCCTCTTCTCTCCCCTTCCATCCTCTTCTCTCCCCTTCCATCCTCTTCTCTCCCCTTCCATCCTCTTCTCTCCCCTTCCATCCTCTTCTCTCCCCTTCCATCCTCTTCTCTCCCCTTCCATCCTCTTCTCTCCCCTTCCATCCTCTTCTCTCCCCTTCCATCCTCTTCTCTCCCCTTCCATCCTCTTCTCTCCCCTTCCATCCTCTTCTCTCCCCTTCCATCCTCTTCTCTCCCCTTCCATCCTCTTCTCTCCCCTTCCATCCTCTTCTCTCCCCTTCCATCCTCTTCTCTCCCCTTCCATCCTCTTCTCTCCCCTTCCATCCTCTTCTCTCCCCTTCCATCCTCTTCTCTCCCCTTCCATCCTCTTCTCTCCCCTTCCATCCTCTTCTCTCCCCTTCCATCCTCTTCTCTCCCCGTCCATCTTATGATCTACACTTCTTTAAATACAACTCAGAAATTGACTTGCAGCTTGATCTGTACTCGTAAAAACTTTACTTTTATTCTGTGTGTTTTGCCTAATGCCATGTATTATAGTTTATAATGAGTTAATTTATTGAGATGCATGTATATGTTTCACGTTTTACTAATGTTGAATTTCTTTATAATTGAACTATTTTTTTCTCTATGAAAACTTTTACTATATTCTTTGTGAAACGAGATTGTGAAATTTTTGTTGATGAATCAATATTTTTTCTTTATTTTAATGTGCAAATTGTGTACATGAGAATATTTATTGCTGGCATACAATAAAACTGCAAACACATGTGGTTCTGTAATATACTTTCTGTATTGAATATCCTTAATTGAGTCGATTTTGTTCTATTCCATAAACTTCTTATTTTATATAATTAAAGCAATAACATTTTAGTGATATCAAACATATAATACTATACAGCTATCTAAAATGGAATGCAAGTAAAATGGTTAAAAAGTGGAGAATCCAAGGGTTTTTTTTATAAAATATGTAATCTTCTCTAATCTTTAGAGTTGCTCGCAAGTTCCTATTAATGTAGTAGTTTTCTCGTATTAGAGAGGGAGTTAGAACCCATCATTTGAACGTATTTGCCATGTTAACAACGGATTTAAGGACTCCCGTGCAAAAGGTCGAAATAAAGGTAATATTTCTAATACATTAAAATAGATATTTTGTTATTAAAACGCCCTTCTCATTCTTCTCCCCCAACTATGATGGAATATATAATTTGTCGTTGATGTAAATTCGTATTTATTTGTGATTGGGTAGCTAGGTTAACATTTTTTTAAAGATCTCATTTTAAGATAGTCATAAATCTGATTGGAAAAAAAATAAGGAGACATTGGGAACATTCGACAATGTGTTGGCTCCAAATATCAAGTTCAAAACAATGTCAGTGGCCATAAAATTATGTATAGATATCATGCCTTCTTTGGGGTTAACTAACAGGGGAGCGTTTCATGAAAGGAAGTTGTCGGATATTTTATCCACAACTGTTATAAGCTACTGAAATCCTTGCATCTGATTGGCTGAGAGCATATTTGTCAGATAAAATATCTGACAAGTCCTTTCATGAAACGCCCCCCAGGTTGCTTTCATATTTGTATACTTATTTAAAAGTTGCATTATTAGATTGTACATTTTGTGTTTACTTTGATTTGAATTAAGAAGAGTTTGACAATACCCTTTTATACGTTACCTTTGACCAACTCCATAGCTTTCCATTTTTGCTGTCGGCCTTCGGCGTTATAGTGACACCGGCCATCCATCCGTGTGCACTGCAACTGAGCCTCGAACCTGCTTATCTCGGTGATAGCGGTATCAACCACTGATGTCCGTACACAGTTCTTGACTGGTTTGATAGATTCAACAAGAATTGCGTTCGGACAATCAACGGAGAACACTCGCAAAGAAAGTGTGACGTGTGATGCTAGATGGTGGATGCTTAACGTTGAAGTCCCTTCCAGGAACATGGTTGACCCGAGCAGATTCCCGGTGTTCAGAAGACGGGTAACTGCATGCATTTTTTTAAATTTTCAGCCACTTATTCCAACAAGGCAACAAGATACCAGTCTGTAGTATAGTGTTTAACTTGTAGGTGTTTTAAATTTATGTTAATTATATTTAAATCCCCGAATGCTTCCTCCTGGAACCCCGGTGACAAACTATGTATTCACATAATTTGTATGGCATCATCTCCATGAATGGAATCAACCGTGTATTCAGTATTTGATGCTATGCCGGGCAAGTTAAAAAGTGTGTGACAAATTCGAATATATTAGTACACCGGTGTTTTTGTAACTGAATGCCCGAACGCTGATCATGGTGCTGCGCTGCATTATTAGAAAGCAGCTGTAAAACATGAGTCATTGTTCTGCATAAGACCTCATACTTGCGTTCAAATGACATGTCATAGTTGGCCAACGTAGACCAACTTCTTTCACATCGCCTACTCTAACTAATAGTTAAATGCTTTGTTCTAATATCTAGAAATATAGATTACAGATCCGCTTAAAAGAAACAGGAAAAGATTTCATAAGAATTTGTTCTTACTGTATTCTCCAAAATTTTATATACCGCATTTCTCTTTTGTTACATTTCATCTCATTTTAGAACGAGTGCTGAAAATAAAACCAATTCAAACCAATCATATAGGCTTACCGTATGTATGAACAGCGATCGTGATTCCAATCATGATTAATAATAACAAGCACAAAACACATAGGCTATATAGGAACACAGCATAAGACACCAGAAAGGAAACGAGCGTTTTTTATAAAGAGGAAGCATCTTTGCGGCAGTAGCGAAAGTTACGAAAACAAAACAAAAGAAAAAAGAAAAAATAACATACTAATTCGTGGAATAAAGATTAAGTTCTTTCTCTGAGTATGATGATACGCCTACACAAATTGATACAATCCACATTTAACAATCATTGCTCAAGTTTTGGCGGGCTGGCCTTCCACATAAATAGATTAATGGGCAATTGTTCATGCAAGACCAATTGCTATTCGTTTGTTTCCTTCTCAAAAGAAGATGCAAAGCTATAAAAACCACTCGACCAGATTAATGGTCGTCTTCGCGATCAATAGCTGAGGAATTTGATTGAGAGTTTAGTTTCACTCAAAATATCCTCTCTTTTCTTTAAGAGTGGGTGGTTTAACAAAATACGCATGGGAATCAAATATGACTTATCGTCTACTGATACATATTCGTCAACTTTTTTGTATTTGAAGCGGATAATTATATAATTATTCAGAAAAAAACCAAATATTACATTTTATTTTCTCATACATGATCACATTGGCAAGAAAATATCTTATCAGTACATGCATTTTAGTGACAGTGAAATATTTTTTAAAGGTAGGCCTACAATGCACAGTTTTTATAACACAAGGAAAAACGTAGAATTTGGAAACCAAATATACATAAATGAAAACTTGCGTTGATAATTCAGAAAATAATGAATGTGACTAACAATACATAAATGCTCACAGATTCACCACGTTGGAGGGCATAAACAAGCTTTACATCACAGTCATTATAATGTCGTTCATCAATAATATTACATGATTTACATGCCAATCAAAACATGTCCCTTTGATTGATTAATTGATTTTATTCGTCAAGTAAAATAGAAGATGAAATGTAAAACATTGCAAGGAAAATATGTATCTTGAACAGGATGACCAATAAAAGTTTGCAATAAACTTATTTCCAATGGGGTCCTAAAAGAAATAAAAAGAAGCAATAGATCATGAAATAGATAACCATACCTGGCAGGTAATTCACTTCTAGCTATGGATTGTTGCTGTTTGTAACTTCCAGTTTTAGTCGAATAAACGTCGAAAACCGTTTTTCGATGTCCACGCTTAGGTTGTGATGTTCCTCTAGATCATGTTTGGCTTCGCTCACCAACTGTGTTGTGAAAATTGATGTACCCCTCTTGTACCCCTCCTGGCCTGCAACCTTACCCCACGAAGATCACAAGGGGAACTGAATCCCTCTTCGATTAACCCACCCATTATAAAGCTACCCACCCCTCCAGACCGGGATAATGTTATTGCTTGGAAGAGGGTGGAAAACAACAACACTAATCCGTCGATACCCCTTCCTTAACTTAAGCCCAAATCACAAGCCCCCCTTTCAAGACGTGGCGACACGGATCGTTCATTACCCACCGGTGCATCACCCTTCTTTAAATCCTAGACCACTTTGAATAGACCATCAAAAGGATCAGAGCGGACCTGCGTGAAAGTATCCCCTATCAGAAAACATTTGGGGACTAATTAGCGCATCCAGTCGTGTAATAAACTTTCACATTTTGTCTACCAACTTGGACCCCCTTTGTTTCTCTAGGCTCGCCAAGTTATCCCCCTGTTTTTCAAGACGGGTGACCTAGGCCTTCTGCCGCCATGGCTTCTCAGGCAGTCCCCTCCTTATGATAGCTGTGATGTGTTTTATGTGGATCATTCACTCATGTTTTGGAATTAACTGACCCTAGACTAACTAGACTAACAAAATCAGTGGCGTATCCAGGGGGCGCAACAGGCCCCCCCCCCCCTATTGGCCGTCGTAAAAAAGAAAAAAAATAGCAAAAAAAAAAAATCCTCATACCAATTGAAAATATTGTTCATTAAATAGGCTTCAAAATTGGTCACATATAGCACTATTTTGCATCTCAGCCCTTCTTCAGAAGCAATAATTTTCCAAAGACCCATCCCCCATGACGGCGATCAATAATTCCTGGCGGCCCCCTATTGGGAAATCCTGGATACGGCCCTGACAAAATGAACAGAAACGAAGCGAGTCCGTGAGTCCGTTGGTCCCATAATAGATTAACGACTTCCACCAAAAACTATCGTGCATGAAAGTTTCGATTAATACATTTTCATACTTTGATGTACTTCAATGTTTTATCAATATTTTAGTTTTGTTACGTATTTCTGTCTTATTCAATTAATTTTGATATAGAGCTGATTCCCATTGAAATCAATTTGAGAGGAAAAAAGCATGTTGTTATACGTCTTTATCAATGATGTGCATAGATGACTATATGAGATCGCAATTTCAGACATCCTTAGAGAATTAATTATTTTGTTTTTAAAAGAACTGACACCCCCCAAAAAAACAACAACAAACAAACAAACAAACAAGTGAAATCAGGAATGTTTAAAATAGAAAACAAAAAAAAATACTTGTAGCGTTAACTCCGAATTAATTAGAAAGGGATAGCAAGACAAGAAAAACATTATTTATTGTATTCCAGGAATGTAACATAATTAATTATTATGACAAAAACTATATATGGAAATATATAGGATCATCAA
Source organism: Heliocidaris erythrogramma (assembly GCA_025617745.1). Taxonomy (NCBI): domain Eukaryota; kingdom Metazoa; phylum Echinodermata; class Echinoidea; order Camarodonta; family Echinometridae; genus Heliocidaris; species Heliocidaris erythrogramma. The sequence goes on along the minus strand of CM046869.1, from coordinate 35,935,816 downwards.
ATGTAAATGGAAAGAAAAATCATGATTTAGTATTAAAGGGGGAGGGGCGTAATGTGTGGTTAATACTAAGAGAAAATAAACTAAAATAAATATCACCTAAACAGAATTTAATTTCATGCAATTACATCTATGCTTGCAATGTCATATTTTATTTCTGATGAATGACTATCATATGGTTATTGTTTTTAGCTGAATGTGAATCAGCCGAATGTAGTCTGCAGACACAGACACGAATTAATTGTTATGTACTATTAATCACGGCTAAGCTATCCCCCATGTATATATATATGTGTATATGTATATATATATATATATATATATATATATAGAAAAATAAAGTTCACAACATCATATAGAATACACACACAAGAAGCATGTTTTTATAAAAATTCACAAGCGCTTTCGATTTAATCTCTTCAGGTGAATGAGCCATTGATAGTTTTGACATGCTTTTATATACACGTATAGTACAGTAATATGCAAATGGACAATGTGTGTGGTATTGTCCAGTAGTTCTTTTGACGGCTTAATAAGTCTTTGTTTAAATCTTAGACTAAGCGTTGTACGGTGAGAACTCTAAAATGTTAGGATTCTCAGAGAATCCTATAATCCGTACAATCCAAACCTTTGTAAAGTCACACAAAGATCATCGTATAATGATTCACGAGACCTACACATGATAATAGTAAGCGAGGATGGGTATTTGTAAAACACATAATGAAATGTAGGCTTTAAGGAATAGTTTTGTTACAAGTATGGTACAATGATATTCTTAGGACAAGATTGAAATATTGTCCTGTATCTGTTTTACGACGTATTGAATCTTAGTTCTAATCTCATATTAAATGATGCAAGTAGGAAGTTCTTTGTTGCCAGTTTCTTTGGAAGTCTTAATCTGTACAACTCAACAAATCATAAAGTTATATAACAATTCTTATTAATCTGTGACCGTGGGAAAGGCAAATAAAAATGGGAGTCAGTAGAGAAAGAAAATGGAATAAACTAATATATTGACAGGTGTCGAGGATGCAGTGTCTTAAGGGAGAGGGAGAGAGATATATATTGAAATACTTGTACACAAAGAGATAGAGTAGGATGGGGGGGGGGTTGTTGTTTGGAGTTTCGGGGGATAATGGTAAATGTGGATGTGGGTGAGAAGGAGTAGTAGGAGAAGCAGTTTTCCTACAAAGCATTCAGAGAAGGCATAAATTTTGAAATGAAGTGTTTTTCTTTCAGACATCTTTTAATTTTGTCGTCTTCTTTCATTTTGTAAAAGGGTATTATATCGAAATTTGGTTCCTTTGAGCCCGCACAACAATCGATGTGAGCGCTCACTTTAAGTTGTCGATATTCTTTATGGCGTATTTGTTGCCTATGCACAGTGAGTCTGTGTCGGAGTGTGTCCCCTGTTTCGCCAATATATTGTTCCCCACAGCCATGGCAAATTAAACAATATATGAGATTCTTTGTAGTGCATGTAAATGGAAAATGTATTTGAAAAGTTTCACTTTTGTGTTTGAAGATGATATGATTAGTTTCTTTCATATACGGGCAAGTTTTGCATCTTTTGTCGGTACATTTTTTAACACCATTTTTTATATCGAGTTGTGCTTTAGGGGCTGCTCGGGTTAACAATCGTTTTAGATTCGGGCTTTGGCGTTTACTGGATATCAAATGCACTGCTTTAAACTTTTGCTTTAATTCTCTGTCATTTGACAGGACGGTAATTGTGTCTTTTATCAGTTTGGAGATATTGGGATTATTAGGATTATGCGTGTGAATAAAAGATATAGATTCAGTATTTTCATTTTTTTGCTTACATGATCTTAGTTCTTCGAGAGACAACTTTTCAGCTTTCACAATCCCATTCTGGATGATTTCCTCAGGATATTCTCTGGCTTTTAACATGTGTTTTAATTCTAATAATCGTTTCTTACGAATATCGATATCTGATACTATTGTGCAAATACGTCTTGCTAAATTGTAAGGAACATTTGTTTTACAGTGTCTTGGGTGACAAGATTTGAAGTGTAAGTACTGGTGTGTGTCTGTAATCTTATAGAATATATCTGTTTTAATTTTGTTCAAATTGTTTATAACCACTATGTCAAGAAACGCTATTTTCTCATTACTAGTTTCAAACTTAAAAGTGATACTCGGGTGAAGCTGTTGAAGGATATCGTTGAATTGGGCTATATCTCCAAAATCTGCCTTCCAAATAATGAAACAGTCATCAAGATATCTAAGCCAATTTTCCTTTAGATAGGATGTAACTCTAGTGTTGAAGGTCTGTTCGACTTGAGCGTATAGTTTCATTTCCAGATAGCCCATGAATAATGTGGCATATGTAGGGGCCATTTTGGTTCCCATGGCTGTTCCTCTAATTTGTAAATAAAATTCATTATCAAAGCAAAAAGAATTATTAGTCAGAATAAATTTTACAGCATCGATTATGAACTCCTTAGTAAAACGTGAATCAATAACATCCCTATGTTTTTCTAACCAAAAAGTTATGCCTTCTATTCCTGCGTCGTGAGGAATATTGGTATAAAGACTATTCACGTCATATGTGACAAGGATTGAGTTTCCATCTACTGATTCAGGTAGGTGGTTCAGAAAGTCTAAATCGTCCCTAACAAAGCTTGGAACATACTTTGTAAGGGCTTTCAATATGATATCTATGAAATTACTTAGTCTATGTGTAGGACATATTGGGCCAGCGATGATTGGTCTCATTTTAAGTTTATCCGGCATTTTACATTGAATATAAGGAGAATGAATACTTTTTATTTCATCCTGTATATCTTTGCACTGATGTACTTTTGGTAATCCGTACAGGTTACTACTTCTAAATTCGAAATTAGTCAGAAAGTCTACCTCATCTTTAGTTAAGCAGTGTTCGTATTTGTTTATCAATTTCTTCATCTTGTTCATAATTTTGGTATCTATATTCTCGTCTAGTTTCAAATATGTTGATTGGTCTTGTAGTTGGTCCTTCATTTTTGAAATGTAAAAATCTTCATCCATTATTACAAAAGCACCTCCCTTGTCAGCCTGTTTTAATATCATGCCAGGTTTGTCTTTCAGACTCTGAAGGCTTTTCCATTCTTGTTTAGATATATTACATTTCTGTTTGGTTTTTGTACGGTTTTCAAACTCTACTGCTCTTTTTAAAAAGTCAATGTAATTATCCAATGTACGATTCCTATTGGGCTGAGGAAGAAATTTACTCTTATTCTTTACAATGCTTTCATTTCTAGCTGAAAAATCCGTATTATCACAATCACTTTCTTCTTTACTGAAATATTCCTTCAATCTGAGTTTACGACAAAAACTATATACATCTTGTTTAAGGTCATTAACATTTCTAGTTGGAGTTGGAGTAAATTTCGGACCTTTCATTAACAGTGCTATCTCTCCATCATTTAAATCAACATTCGATATATTGATTACCTTAGGTTCTACTTTTAGATCAGGTACTTTTTTAGTTTCACAGTCAGTATTAGGAGGGTTGTTGTTAATAGTACATGTAGGCAGATGATCTTTATCATTATCAATATATAAACTATCAAAACGGTTACTTAATGGGATGTTTTGGGGGATTACCGCTTGTGGTATGGGTTTCGACCCTCTTGAAAATGGCGATGTCCATCACGTTTCTTGGAGTTTTGACGCCAGCCCGTGGAAGATGATGGTTGTTGCCTTACTGCATCCGCATAACTGATATACCTGCCATCAGCTGGTTGCTGGGCAGCGGATGCGTTGCGATGTTGGTAACGGTTTCTATCTTCTTGGAAATGGCGATGCCCACCACGTCTATAGCTTTGGCGTCGGCCTGTGGACGATGACGGTTGTTGTCTCCCTCCATCTGCAAACCTATCATCGACTCGTTGCTTGGTAGAAGATTTGTCGTTGCGGCGGTCGTAGTTGTTGGCCCTATGGAAGTTGCTGGCATGGGGGTTCCAATTTTGATAGGTGTCGGTGGTCTGGTGGAAGCGATGGCTTACATTCGGTTTATACGCCCTTCCACTTTGGCGGCGATCATTGTTCATTTTAAGTTGTGGGGACGATCGTAGTTCCTGTTGCCATGGTTGTCGGACGAATTGTGACATATTGTCCTCTGTCATTTCTTGCCGGTGTCTCGCGTTCTTGCCATGTCTCCCTTCCGGGTCATTGATAGGGCGAATTGATTTGGTCCACCATTCTCTCTTTTGATTCCATTTCATAAGTAGATGGTCTTGGTTGTGAGAGGTTTCCTCAGTCCACATTTCAATCAGCATTTCCTTTATGTCACTGTATCGAATGTCGTTTAGGTTCTCCTCTCTGCATATTACTGTACTATACGTGTATATAAAAGCATGTCAAAACTATCAATGGCTCATTCACCTGAAGAGATTAAATCGAAAGCGCTTGTGAATTTTTATAAAAACATGCTTCTTGTGTGTGTATTCTATATGATGTTGTGAACTTTATTTTTCTACATATTTTAACACTGCACTTTGTAGGAACTTTGTTCCTGTAAACACTTTACGATATATATATATATATATATATCCTACACTTACATAATCCCTTCACTGGAGCTGTTCTTGAAAAGGATTTATTCATTGTTGAATTAATTTATACTTCGACCAAATCACAATTGTGTTTTGCTTTGTTTTTAAATGTTTAAAATGGCGTAAGGCGCCACGTATTTCTCACAACGTACAGTATATTTAGAGAAGTATCAGCGATACTTTTCATCGTGGAGAAACTAATTGACGATCAAAGCATATTGATCGAAACCTCGAGAACCACAGAGCTCATAGTGGAGCTCACATGGTGTAAACCTGACGCCTCGACCCAAATGGATAGGGTGTGGCACGACCAGTTGCTTTGGAGTCAGTGCAGACTTTAAATGCTTTATGGGTTCTATTCAAAGAGCCTTCCTTGTCTATCTTAAGTGATTTGTTTTGAAATGGTTTAAATTGGATGAAAGCGAGTCAATCTATTCAATAATATGCTAGGATTGTTATTCAGAAAGCTTATGGATTGGAAGAAAAAACTCGAAAATTACCGCATAGTTAAAGAGTTTTAAAAATTAGGCTGGGGTATGGTAAACGTTAACGCATCTTTATTAGAAAGAGCTATCAAGTGTCTAAAAAGAACCTTTGCAAATCAGTTTACATGTTGACATGTCATTCTAATGTATAGGGTATCACTGTGGTAAAAATATATGAATAGTCATTTTTTTTTATAGACATAATATGAGAAATAGAATAATTACTTGTTAATATTGTAATATAGTGTAATATCATTCAATGCTTTTTAACCAGTTGCTAATTATGTATTATATATTCATAATTTGGAGTTGAATAAATGAAAATATTTACACTTTCAATCATCAGTATAATTACCGGCAAGTACTGATTCAGAATCTCCTTATTTTTGAAATACCATGTTCAATGATATCCCTTCTACGCTACAACTATATTGAACTAGAATTATGTGAAAAACCAGACCTTTCATGTACAATATAGTAAACGCATTAGATAAAGTTATAAGGACGGGTTAACACTTCCAGAATGACTGCAAGTGGTAGTCGTTTCTCTAAGCTTAAGCTTCTATATATATATATATAAGGATCCACAGTTTTGTGCATATCGGTTCTTTAAACTTGAAATGTAATTAGGTAAATTTTGTCTATTCATAAAAGTCTGCCCCCCAAACCCACTATTTGAATTGCAGTCTCTTATTCCACAATGTTAGGTCATTTGTCAAAGGAAACGTGCATATATTCTTACGTGAAAGTGTGGAAATTCAAAGTTCAGAGGGATAAAATCATTCTTGGTTTCATCATGTTCATAAGCATTATTCTAACCTCTACTATAATGCGTATTAAGCATGATGAGGATAACGATAATTGTTGCAATATAATCTACTGTGGTTTATTAATGTGAATACTTTCTTTTAAAGGACTGATGCGTACGATAACTAATAATTTAATTCATCTATTCATGGATTTCCAGGCAAAGATAATACATGTAATATGAATGACTTTACGAATTTAGCAACTTATGAATGAACAGATGACAGGACGGAAATTTGAAGAAGAAAAAGAACACAGACCAATCATGAGGACTGCCGAATGAATTGCAACATTCTGTCAAGGGGGCTTTCCTTATTGACTGTTGTTGCGGTATGATTTTTTGGAAAATAAGATAACGACATCAATTGATTTTAATGTGACAGAGAAATGCATGGAATATAAAAAGATACCTAAATCAGGGGAGCGTTCATCAAGCATTTTGTAAGTGATTTTTACCGACAACTGCTATAAGCTATTGATATCCTTGCATCTGATTGGCTGAATGCAAATTTGTCTGTAAAAATCACTGACAAAACGCTTGATGAAACGCTGCCCAGATTTTAAAAACACATCATTGCGTTAGAAGAAAACAAGTTATGCAGCCGTTTTTAATATTTCACTCGAATTAATTTTTTTATCGACCTGAAATAAAGTTTGCTGATGAACAACTTCAATCTTTTAAAAAAATATAAAACTTAATCATGGCTCACATTCGTGATTTTCTGGCAATTCTTTTGAAAATACACGATGAAATTGTAAAGAAATCTTAAAATCTTCATAAAACAATGTCAGTCTTCGAACGAAATTTGGAAACGATTTTATCTCATCTAATAGATAAACTGTTGAGCCTTTTCGCTTATCAGTATCCTCTGAAAGGGACCGAATTCTATCTTTTACTCGTCTAAAATATGTATTGTTGCAAATACAAACATATATACGACACGTAGGCCTACAGTTTGTTTTATTATTAACGGGTACGGCCCGTCATGTATCTGAATGTTGATTATCAGCCCCTCGTTCTCGATATAAGTATGTCACGCAATCATTTTGAGAAAGTCCCGATCTAGACTATGTAGTCCGTTAAAGGTCAAGCATAATTTAACAAAACTTACCCTATCCATTTGACATTTGTGCAGACGCTGACAGTCCGAATGTCTTCTTCACCCTTCATTTCTTTCATCTTGGTTTTCCTTCAAAAAGTTAACCTTCGAAATGTAGAAGAATGTGGAAGTCATGACGGCCACATGGCCTAACATGAGAGGTTCGATCTGTAGCGGTTCGAATTCATTACACACCCTGGGCCGGTGGAGGGGCCCTTATATGGATCTGTCACGCCAACCTGCTAAAAAGCATAACCCCGAGTCTTTGCTCGAGACATCATCGATAATCAGACCACAATAATAGATAAATCTATTGTTCGACGAAGCTTGGGCTCTGTATCGTATAAGATCTATGGTAGAGACCCTGATAAGATATCAAAGTTAACTGAGTCTTCCTCATGCAGAATACTTGTATTAAGCAAAATAGATTTCAATTAATTTGTTACATCGTAAGGGCAGTTAATACCTTGCGAATTACAATGGAGGATTTTATCAACAGAGCACACAATTATTTTAGTATTGTAGACCTGAAATTTCTTTTATTTATATGCGATGCAGCATTCATTTTTGTAGGTTATAATGAATCTATGATAAATGCAGGATATATTAACGAAAATATCATTTCTAAAGGATATAAAGTATTATCAAAATAATTATGTTCAATAGTTTTCAACAAAAAAATCTTTACCAACAAAATTTGCATATTTTCTTTCTTACTTAAACGTTCTTTTTTTTCCTTTTGAGAAAACAATTGATTTTGGGGACAAGCTAGATGCGACACTTCAATAGACAGCTGACCCTTTATTTTCAAAGGTGACAATGTAAGAATTGAAAAAATATATAACATTCTAATTAAACGTGTCGTTCATTTCATTTCTTCTAAAGAGCTTTAAAATACAGGTGATACTTTCTTCAACTAGTTGCACTTCATTATTTCTGTTGAATTGTCGAATAAGTATCTGGAAAGCGCTTTAAGACATCATGGTTGTGTTAGACGCTACTGAATGCAGAATATTATATTATTATTATTATATTGTTAAGTCGGTGTTTAAGTTATGGATAGGGTCTAGCCTTCGGTCGTCGTGCTCCTCTTTCCCGCTCATCCTTTATTGATCTGTTTAAGGTCTTCACAATAGGATGACGGTCCGAGAAAGGGCACTCATCCCTTAAACCCAAACAGAAGCCCTCTTATACCAGTCTGAATAGGTTTTTTCAACTGACAGCCCATAATACTCCCTCAACACATTCCAACTTAGTTTAAGAACCCCTTCAATGACATTCCTTTATTTACGCGTGTTCTTTCCTATCGCTTTTGTGTCTTTTATAATGCGGCGTCTCTTTCCCATTCATTGTTATTTCTCGATTATCAATTTCTATACATAGAATAAGAAATGTTTTGGCCAACGGAATAATCGGCTCGTTTTTATGACCTTTATGCCTCCGAAGGGTCTTAACTTCGATAGCACCAAGCTTGTTAATGAAACTCGTTTATAATGCGTCTGAAGGAGACAGCGAGTAGAATTATTATGTGCAAACACATATGATTTTATGCGACTATACAGTAGTAATTATGCTTACATAGGTCCTTTGGGAAAGTTTCGTTGAAAAAAATAGAGGTTCAATGTTATGATTATTATAATTCAGCGATTATTATGCATTTTGGCAAGACGGAATAGCATATTCTAATTATATTTATGCCTACATTTAAGAAAATTTTAAAAGTTTATCTAAAACTATTATTTTTTGTTTGAAATACACGTTACATGTAATTAATTGCGTTTTAATTATAATCTATCCTACATTTTGCTATTTATTGTTCAAATATGTACCCCGTTTTTGTATATTTTATTTACCTCATCTACTTTATCCCAGTTATAATGATTTACATATTACAGGCAGATTTTGTTACTGGGGGTGCTGTGAGCCAAAAAGGTCCTCAGCATTTTAGTGTCTCTTTTAAGTCCAAAAATCTCTGACAAGCAAAAAAAAAAAACCCAAAAACGGTCCTCGGCATTTTAGTGTCTCTCTTTAAGTCCAAAAATCTATAACAAGCAAAAAAAAAAAGGTCCTCAGCGTTTTAGGGTCTCTTTTTAACTACTTTTTAAAGAAACAAAATTGCAGCTCCCTCTGGAAAAATCAGGGGGTGCGCAGCACCCCCGCACCCCCGGCTCCCAGGCCTCTGACATATTACTTTTGTAAATATAATATTGATGATATCAATAATATTTTAATAAATACAGTACAATACGATACAAGTTGTAAAGCTGTTCCTGCATGGGATATGCAAAGCAACATTTATAGTGTATAGAAATAATGTTATGAATGTGGAATTTGTTACGATGATGATTTTTAGAGTTTGATATTCGTACTCCAGCGTAAATAAAGTTCTTCTTTACTAATACTCTTATTGAAATTTTTCCCTGGGGAGCGTTTCATCAAGTGTTTTGTCAGTGATTTTTACCGACAACTTTGCTCTCAGCCAATCAGATGCAAGGATTTCAGTAGCTTATAACTTCTGATAACGGACAGTCAACCTGTCCGAAACGTCGAATCTTCTCCACTCTCAGCTTTCTCATCTGGTTGACAGTCCTTTTCAGGACTTCACACTTTCAAGAAAGATTATTTCTACACTCTCTGAAGTTCTATCTCGCCTTTCCTTTTCTTCTTCTTACTCAATAGTCTTTTTCAGGACTAACCTCATGGTGAACCGTAAACCTTCTCCACGTTAGCTTATAAAAGTTGTCAGTAAAAATCACAGACAAAAGTCTGATAAAACACTCCCCTGATCATCATTATTTGTCCTTATCGTTCAGAAATGTCTTTTCTTAGATTGTTAAGCAATTCGACCAATTTCACGACCATGTCGGAATCTTAAATAGCTTTTGTTACATAATTCATCTCCCCTCTCTGTTCCTCTATATTTTTTTAAATTCGATGAATTTACCCACATTCGAGGTGTGGATAGTTGACCTGCTGAAGTTTGTGCTGCATTCGACTTACTTCATGTATAACGGTGATTTCTATGAGCAGCAGGAGGGAGCGGCAATGGGCAGTCCGGTTTCCGATCCGCTGTCATTGCCATAATCTCTACATGGAGTCATTTGAGGAACGCGCGCTGGAGATCTGCCCACCCGATTGCGCCCCGAGGGTGTGGAAGCGCTACGTTGATGATACTTTCATCATTACCTCCAGATCATCCGCCAATGATCTACTCGAGCACATGAACGCGCAGCAGCCCTCTATCCGTTTTACTATGGAGACAGAAAGGGACGAGCGCATCGCTTTTCTTGATACCATGGTGCACCGCGACACTGAAGGCCGTTTGACTTCTACCGTATACAGGAAGCCCACGCATACCGATCAGTATTTGGCTTTTGATTCGCATCATCCGAAGTCCGTCAAGCGCGGGGTAGTGAAGTGTCTCTACGAAAGAGCCTCACGAATCGTGTCCAAACCCCAATGCACAGCGATAGAGAAGCAACACGTCTCCTCAGCGCTCATTGACAATGGCTATCCCGAGTCATTTGTGAATCGCGCCTCCCGGAAGAAGCACACAACTCCCGAGGAACCTAGCCGTTTCAAGTCCACCATTGTTCTCCCGTATGTTGATAACATTGCGCACCTACTCCGCCGGCGCTTGGAAAAGCATGATATTCGCGTTGTGTTTAAGTCCGACACAACTATTCGCAGCCAGCTGGTCCACCCGAAGGACCCCGTCCTCCCGAATAGGCGCGATGGAGTTGTCTACAAGATCCCATGTTCGACCTGTGACAAGGTTTATATTGGCGAGACTGGTAGACCCGTCGGGGAGCGCATGCATGAACATCGCCGGGATGTTCGCCTCGGACGCACTGATAGCTCGGCTGTTGCTGAGCATGCTTGGACTGCCGAGCACTATCCCGGCTGGGATAATATCAGTTGCGTTGCGCAGGACAAGCATTGGTACACGCGCCGGGTGAAAGAAGCTATTCAAATCCGATTGCACTCGAATAACATTAACAGGGATAACGGCATTGACATCCCTAACGAATGGCTATCTGCTATTCAGCGCCACGCAGCTAACCGGTTAGAACCGGCCAAGGATAGCGCGCCCCCCGCCGACACGGCAGGGAACAACGCCGCGCCCGGTGATTGGTCAACGGCAGCGACCAATCACAGCGCCGACACGGCAGGGAACAATGCCGCGCCCGGTGATTGGTCAACGGCAGCGACCAATCACAGCGCGAGTGGTCCGAGCGTACATCCGGCCGCTCCGGGCTATTTAAGACCCGCTCAGCGGGTCTTAAATGACAACATAAAGAAAATGACAAAATAAATACTCGGAAAGAGAATTTAACAATTGTAGATTCCGATCAAACCGATATGGAAATCGTCTCCGGCTCGCAATTTTCTACCAAAACGGATACGACAAGCAATAAGTCTGAAAATACAGACCAAAACAATAGAAATTTCTTGAAAGGTGTCCCCGACATCACACTTGTCTCTTTCTTTATCAGATTAATCAGAATAGTCACAAAGCCAGATTGTAACCCATTTGATGAAATCACACATATCTTGAAAGATACACTGGGCTTACATCCCACCGTAGATGAATTACAGACCATTCATGGCCTATTCCACTAGCCTTGTTACACTCGTGGCTTTCAGCATTCTCCAGTGGAATGCACAGGGTCTTGGATGCCACGGGGATGAGTTAATTAGTTTTTTAAATCAGCAAACAAGACCCTTTGAAATTATCTGTATTCAAGAAACGTGGTTTGACGATGGATGTATTATGCAAATTCCAGATTATATATGTGAATATAGAAATAGACAAGGAGGAACTCGGGGCGGGTGTGCAATATACGTGTATTCTAAACTAAATTACAATAGAGTCTTCAAACACGATGATTTAGAAATCATATCATTACAAGTTTTATTGCATGATAACGTTTCTGTGAATATAGTCAATTTCTATAACCCATGTAACAAACTCAGCATTGGTTCGTTAAATGAATTATTTAACAATGTTGTGAATGAAAAGCACACAATCATAATAGGAGATTTTAATGCACACAACACTTTATGGGGTAGCCAAAAAACAGATACAAATGGTAAAGTAGTGGAAGAGTTTGCAAACGAGAGAAACCTAGTTATTTTGAATGATGGGAGTGCTACTAGAGTAGACTACCACACGGGTAATTTTTCTTGTTTGGATCTAACCTTAGCCCCTCCTTGTACAGCTAACAAAACAACATGGCAAGTCCTGAACAATAGTTTGGGAAGTGACCATTACCCACTGTTATGCCAATTGAACATATTGAATGAGAATAGTACACATACAAAGATTGATCAATCCCAACAAATTTGTTCAATGCTATCCACAAAGAATGTAAATTGGGATGAATTTAGGCATCTAACTGAGGAACAATGGGATACCTTACAGAATGAAGGTAAGGTTATAGAGTACCAAACTTTCATGGAAACAATTAGGTTTTCCCTGGAAAAAGTGAAAGCACATCGGGCGACAAAGAAAATAAAGAAAAACCCTGTGCCATGGTGGAATAAAGAATGCTCCTCTAGAATAAAGGAGAGAAATAGGGCAAGGAGCAAACTGAAAAGTTATGTAATACCCTCTGCTGATTTAGTGGAGGATTTCAAGAAGAAAAGAGCTATCGCTCAAAGAACTTTAAGGCAAGCTAAAAGATTATACTGGGAAAAATACTGTCAGAACATTGATCGTTTTACCCCTCTACCGAATATCTGGAGTATGATCAAAAGGATCAATAATGATGGTATTTCAACCAGGAAAAACATTGTTCTCATGAGAGAGGATTGTTCCGCAATCACTGACAGTGAAGTCGCGGATACTTTCGCCAGCCATTTTAAAACCATTAACGAAAGTTTTCAGGGCAAGGTTAATACCCCTGAACAAAAAGAAATTGCTAGCCAATGTGACGATATCATATCATCCTTTAGTGATGCACAGAGTAATAGTGTCCTTGATGAACCCTTTACCATGTATGAATTAAGTATAATATTAAAAACCTGTAAAGAGTCTTCTCCAGGTAAAGATGGAATTGGGTATGAAGTATATCAAAATCTCTCATATAAAGGGAGAGAAGTAATGTTAAATATCATGAATAACATATGGGTAACAGGAATTGTTCCCACCCAATGCAAGCATTATGTTATTGTCCCAATATTGAAACCACACAAGGTAGCTACAGATGTTTCTTCCTATAGGCCTATATCTCTTACTACCTGTTTCATCAAAATAGTTGAGAAAATTATCAAGGAACGAATGACATGGTTTACGGAAAAACATTGTCTGTTACCAAATTGTCACAGTGCTTTTAGAAAAGCAAGAAGCACAAAAGACAATATAACCCAACTAGAAAATGACATTCAAAAGAGTATTGGTAATAAAGAACATACCCTGGCCGTTTTCTTTGATATGGAGAAGGCTTATGACAGACTGTGGAAGAAAGGATTGATTTATAAACTGAACAAACTTGGTTTCCAAGGCAACACTGTTAGGTTCTTATGGAACTACTTAAGTGGGCGCTCTTTCCAGGTCCGGGCAAATCAGTGCTACTCAGTAACACATAACATAGAGGAAGGGCTGCCCCAGGGCAGCTCACTTAGTCCTGTCCTTTTTAATTTGATGTTATCGGATATACCGATGGACGCATCTGTCAATATTTCGACATACGCTGATGACTGTGTAATATGGAAGAGTGGGAAAAACATAGATTTTCTGAAAAGAAAAGTACAAATCTACGTAAATAACCTAAATGAGTGGTTCAACAAATGGGGTTTTACCCTTTCTAAAGAAAAGTCTGTTACTTTATTTTTCAGCAATACTAACAAAATTGTACCGATTGACTTAGATGGGGTCCCTTTACCACCAAAGGAGGAACATCTATTTTTAGGTGTAATGCTGGACAGGAAGCTTACATGGAGACCGCATATAAATATGATTGTAACAAGAGCTAAAAAGAAAATAAATATCATGAAAAGACTAGCGGGAACTACCTGGGGAAGTAGCTATAAAAGCCTTCTGAAATTCTATAAGGTGGTCATTAGGCCACTCTTGGATTATGCATCTGAGGCATATGATTCGGCTCTTGATCATGTGAAGAACTTCTTGCTGACTATTCAATACCAAGCTCTGAAGTTGTGTACAGGGGCGTTGCCGGGAACTTCCTTAGAATCTTTACAGGTGGACACGGGTGAATTACCACTCGACCTAAGAAGATCCATGCTTAGTAAGGTATACAAAGCAAAAATAAGGCAAAACCCCACACATCCACTCCAATCCTCCTTGAAGAACTGCTGGCAATTTGAATATGAAAAGAATAAGAAAGTGCGTAAACCATTTGGTTTGAGAGTTATGGAAGATGAAATATACATGTATCATGCAAACGAATCACTCATGTCTTTTACCCCCATGCCGCCTTGGCATCTCTCTCCACCAGAAGTGTCATTGGCGCTACATGAGCTTGTGTCAAAAAGTGATAACATGTTTTATCAATACAATACAACTGTGGAGTATATTAATAAAATGTGGAAAAATAATCTCCATATTTATACTGATGGTTCTAGAGACCCTGCAAACGGCAGCGCCTCTGCTTGCTATTATGTGCCTGCAATGCGGGTAGTTGAATGTAAAAGAATGCAAAATTTTACATCATCTTACAGATCAGAATTGGCCGCAATTGTCTTGGCACTACGGTGGCTTGAAAATTTGAATGTTTATAATAAAGTGGTAATTTTGACAGATTCTCTGAGTGCTATTCAAGCAATCAAGGAAAACAATAACGACAATTTCGTAAAAGAAATTATAATCACCGCTACATGTCTAAAATACAAAGGCACAATAATCTGCTTAGAATGGATCCCATCTCACTGTGGGGTCCAAGGGAACGAAACGGCTGATTTCTATGCGAAAACAGCCCTAAAACAAAGAATAGAGATTAATAATGGATTGAATATCCAAGAAACCAAACATATTTTAAGAATTTTCATACAAAATGAATGGCAGAAGAGATGGGACAGGTCAAACTCAAAATTAAGAAAATACCAAAAAGTGGTCTCAGAAAAACCATCATTTCAGTATCTCTGCACCGACAAAAGTAGTGAAAAAATGATTCACAGATTACGCTTGGCAGGTTTGGGTTTGAATGATTTCCTGTTTAAGACAGGAAGACACACAACTGGAAAGTGTGATTTTTGTAACGAGAGAGAAACGGTATACCATTTTTTATATGTTTGCCCTAGGTTTATCATTCAACGCGCCCTGTTACTTGCTGAATTAAATGTGAGCAATGTCTCTGAGGCGGAACACAAAGTGGAGAATCTCAGTGTCAAGACACAAGGTGTACTCGTCAGATATTTCAAAAGGACTCGTCGATTTGTAATTGGTTGCCAAGAGGGCAACCGTGATAGTAAGGTGTAACCAATAAAGAGAACGGAATCGAAGTAAATCGGATAGGATTTATGTTGTGACCATTGAATGTTAATGTGTACAATCATACTGTATATATATATATATATTTTTTTTTTTTTTTTTTTTTTTTTTTAAATAAGCTGCTCAAAGATGAAGCACTTAGTTATATACTAACTATAGGTATAGGTGCACTTTTCTTGTAATTTCACTTAATTGAAAGGCCCTTTAATGTCAGTATATACTCTACTTAAAAACAAAAACAGAAAGAAAATCTGTGTACGTATTTATTTTGCTTTTATATATTCGGATTTTCTAATCAGGTTCTATGAGGAATCAGAAAGAGCGCCCCCTGCTCACGTTTGAGAGACATAGGGAATACTTGTATTCCTAAGACGCCCTCGAAATGTACCTCGAGCGGGCTTGTCAGGATAACGTTGTAAAATCAGGGCAGGAGTGGCGGTCCTGCATGGTATCCTGGAATCTGTACCTTTCTAACAAAAACTAAAGTTAGACCCACGGATCAACAAACAAAGTATAAGTGAAAAGAGCAATTTAGTAAGGCAACAGTAGTCAAAATTGACTAGTTTGCCTATTTTAAAACAACAACAACATCTCGGCTCATTGTCTATGACTAAGGCTAGCAGTATATAGCAGCCGAAACGTCAGACTACCTACGTTTACGTTTGCACATCGTGAGACAACTGATTAACTCTCTTCAATTATTCTTCACCACGATGAACCTCTTTCAATCTATAAGAAGTGTTCCCTGTACTTTGTCTCAAATATATTAGAAAATGATAATATTTCCGATCGTCATATTTTATACTACAATATTGAAGAAAAACCTTAATAATCAAGTATGATCAAATGAACACTGCAATTTAATTCGGTTTAGTTCAATTCAGTTCAGTTAAAATGTGGTATATTGGATATGTCTCCCAGCATAAACTGAAATGCTCATGTGTATTTACAATGTAAAGCATTCAAAATACAAGTACATGAATTGCACATATGATAAAATGGTCGGTTAAAATGTTGTCTAATAAATAAACAACAGTAGACAAACGATTTATATAAGGAATGGAAAGATAGGGAGAAGAAGCCATATTATAGTTGAGTGAAATTTGGAAAAACACGTCGGGAAGGGGCATTATCTGATTATTACATACCACTGAGATGGTGAAGATTAAAGAGTTGCATAGGAAAGTAGATGTCGTAAACAAAATGGAGGAGGGGGTCATAAATTTGGGAGGAGATCGAGTTAATCCTGTGTAAGGTGCAGAATGGCAGTAGACGTAATTGTCTCCACCTCTTATTTCGTCTAACCCCTTCCCTTAATTTGGCGACTAACATCATGCCTATGCCGGTTTAGAAGAGGACAAAATCGATATGGCAGTAGCGGTTTATGGGATTACATTTCCAACAGTTAAGTCTGTTTTAATAGAAAGATTTACGGTTTATCACCGTGTGATAGGCCTGAAAAGGACTGTTTGTGATCTTTCGTGAGTTATGGTAGCTCTTAAAAGAACTGTGATCGACGTTTTAGTCTGTTTTGTTCTTAAAATCCTATTCTTATGTGTCAACTGTGTCATGACTTCTTGAGACATTAAGCCGCATTGAGCCGCAAATCTGACTCCACCGTGAAACCCAAGTTATGTTGAAAGCATGGATTTTGTAGATAAACCAGAAAATCAGAATTTCGCGAGTGGTTCAGATTGGCGAAAGTTTTATGCCGTGAAATTATTGAATAATAATTGACCTAACATAACACATTACATGTTTGTTTTTTTTTCAAATCGCGAAAGTTTCTCGCTGTGAAAATATGGCTGTCGTTTACAATTGGCGAACGATAAGTTGTACGGTCAATTCAAAATAAAATTCTTCAAAATTCTATGTCTGGATGTAATTCGACAAGCCCCGATTTTAATAAGTTCCCCCATGCACATGTTTCATACTTTTATACTGTATGCGTTGACTATAACTACTGGTAAACATTTAATATACTGAGCTGTTATTATATATGTATTACTCTTTGCATTATGTCATTTGATTTATATGATTATATTTTCCCCTCTCATTGTACATATATTGTGTAAGCTGCAAAACATGGAAACAAATAATATCAAAAATGAAAATAAACAAATTGAATAATCATGTTGTCACCTATAAAAGAATAACATTCACCACGTAGAGATCCGACCTTAAAGTTAATTCAACCGAAGACAGTTCACCAATGGCGAATGATATTTTGATATAAAATATAATTATCTTAAACTATAATCTGTTTATATTTGGTATACAAAACTATGCGAATGTTATGCTAATTACGTAATATGTAATTCCAGATTTGGTAGAATATTATTTACAACGCAGATATGAAAGTGAGCTGAACAATGTTGGTTAAAATTACATAATGATTCAAAAGAGTAATGAGCAATTGCAAGTTCTGAAACCGAGGTAGACTCCCTGACCCTGACGATCATGGTTGGAACATTTAGTCTGTTCAAATGTTTGTATCTATAGGTTATGTTTTCGATGAATGCAGAACGGGGAAAAGGTGTTTTTATATAAGTTTGTTTACATGTTGTTGTCTAAACGATGCACCCTGCTGCATGATTAACAAAATAGAATGTCTATTAGCTTAGTTCATATCAAAATACAACTCCTTCATCAGAACCCCAAATAAGAATAAATCTTGGTTTATAAAAAAGTGGGCCTAATTATTACTAATAAAAATCAACTCGTGTGAAGCAAGTGAACATTTTTGGGAAGTAATTGTAAGGATACTAACAACTTATTTAAAAATCTAATTTGTTACCTTTTTAAAATCAAGATTAAACATTTGTGCATTTGTTCCGATGACACCAATACCCTTCGTGTGTTACACATCGTTCATTCCACACTTTTTTGCGACATAGTGTCATCAATAATTCATGATGCCGTTGGCTGCATAAGATTGGGTATTATTCCCTAATTCGTCCCTCAAACGTGAATAAAATATTTCCTAAAACGCAACCCTAATCCCTGTGAAGACCTGAAGCAAATACATATAATATAAACATCAACTTTATATATAGGGCTTGACCTAGCTTCGATGGCAACGACGGACGTCAAAACACGTGCGAGTTTTTTGGAGTTACTTCATACTACTTCTTACTTCATACTTCATACATCTTATCAATGTATTTTTGCTTTAAAAGTAAATTTCACTGTGATATGATTATCCAGTTGTTATTATGCAATTTGCTAATTTTTCATCCGGACGATTTAAGAACGTCCGCCACTGAGAAATCGAACAAAGTCAATGACGATTCACTTCTTCTCACCCTTGCACCACACCTTTGGTCATTCAACCTGCGAATACATTCCTATATGTAAATAGGGATTAGTATCGCTTTTCTAAGTAAATACATTAGTTCACCAGATATAAAACTGTGTTATAACATTTTTTACACACATCTTGGTCATTTTGGTCTCAATGTGACAAAATGTTAGTGTCTTAAACCTAGAAATTGTTCACATTTAATGTGCAACGGTAGCTTGGTATAGGAAACTTAGATTTCTAGTTTCTATTTTTACAGCTACACTGTAAAACAAATCTTATTGAAATTACTTAATAAAATTGAGGAAAAATATTGGCGTGTGCCTGTAATCCAGCTACCAGTGGAAGTTATAAACTGATTCAGCGGACCCAGGTTCGAGACTGAGTCACGTCTTTCGGATGGTGATGTTAAAGGTCGGTCCCAGACGTAAATAATCATATCTGATTGATACACGTCTGTAAAAACCCAATTACACACACACACACATTGCCTTGATTTTTAAAAGTATTTGTAACAGGGAAATCTGAGTAGAATTTAACTATTTTGCTTAATGAATTTTCACTCAATTAAATTGTCAACATGATAGATAACAATTTAAAAAAATATATGACATTAATAAACACATTCACTGACACCATTTCACTTTTCACTTTCGGATTTAATATCTACCACCATCACCAACAAACACTCCTACATTTGCTTTAATCTGACACATCCTGGAAGGGCTCCGAATTTTATATATACTTGATCGTAGCATCTTTAAAAAAAATTGGTGGACAATTTTCCTGAAATACCAAGTTTTTATTTGTTTTGAATTGAGTGACAATTAAAAATTATCTTATCTTCTTATCTTTGCTTAACTAAATTAGGAAATATTTTAAACTCCTTAAATTTTTATTCAAACACAAAAACAGTTTTAAAAAGTCGTCTTATTAAAAAACAAGAGATTAATTTGATCTTAATGAATATTCATGAATTATGTTAATACATTATTACGTACAGCATCAGTCTTTGCTTTAAAAAGATAAGTACAATCAACATAAATTGTTTGAGTAATACGTA
Source organism: Heliocidaris erythrogramma (assembly GCA_025617745.1). NCBI lineage: Eukaryota > Metazoa > Echinodermata > Echinoidea > Camarodonta > Echinometridae > Heliocidaris > Heliocidaris erythrogramma. The sequence continues at coordinate 35,916,052 of CM046869.1, read as the reverse complement.
TACTTTCTTATTTTGAGTTAACATTACTAAAGCATTACATTTGAATGTTCTTTTGTATTTAGTTTTACTTTAAAATTTCACGTATATTCTACTCAATCTAAATTCAGTAAGTAAGACTTATATCGAGTGCGTAAATGGCAAAACAATGTTTTTAAGTAAAATGGGAAAATAAGTAAAAATTACCAAAGGGCATATTATTTTTTTCCCGTGTAGATTAATGTAATGACATTCACATGCATCTAAATGGAAATGAAAAAGGCCACAAAATCATTGAAATATAATATTTAAAATAAGGAGAATAACTAAGCAGGAAACATTGTCATGGGGGAAAATCCCCATATTGCTTTCAGCATACTTGAGTCGGCTAGGGGCCCTATATTGCGTCAATAACAATGCAAAAGGCTTTAATATGGAAGATAGTAGGATGAAACGGCAGTTTTAGAATCCTCGATAGGGAAAAAATGTTACGCCTATAATATGTTGAATTTGATTCCTAAGCCTGTTGTAACGAGAAAGCTCTTCATATTGAGTGGATATTATACCAAAAATTAAATGCTCAAACACAGGTAAACATGTCCATTAATCTGGTGAAGTTATTTTCGGGGGAGGCCGGTTATTTACTCCGCCCATCTAGGCAGCCAGTCAAAACCTTTTGCACCAGGGCGGTCGGTTGAATGGGAGGTTCAAGAAGTTGAACTGTTTATGTTTTGAACTGTTTATGAGTTTATTACCAAATCACAATGATATATACATATTGGTAAAAATCACAATAACATCTTGGTAAAGGGAGCTAACAAATAGCAGATGCTAATCGAGGTTAGCCCCGTAAAATTGATTACATAAATCAATAGCAAATTAAATGAAAACTTGTACATCACATATATCTTTTTTTTAAATAACACATATACATTATTTACAATCAATAAAAGTACATGTAGTAATAAAGTACAACAACAACAATAACGACAATAATAACAAATATCAAGTGAGCTTAAAATAAATAAAATGAATGATAATTCTAAAATTGATTTTCAAGTTGGTATTCTCCAATTAAGTATTCTTGTAATGCCCGTCCAAATCTTCTGCGACCGGTTATATTCCTTAATTCTTTTGGCAAATTATTCCATATAACAGGTCCTGAATAAGAAATCGATTGTTTACCCAAATTCGTATTACTGATTGAGGATTTCAAATTAGATTTCTCTATGTTTCTCGTATGATAAGGGTGATCTAGTACTGAAAAATAATCAGATAAAGTATGAGCAGACGGTTATACATTATATCATGCATAAAAATACCAATCACATAGCGATATTCTTTGAAAATATCTAGCACTTTAAGATCATAAAATAAAGGAGCAGAGTGATATCTCGAACCTTTGAAAGCAATTACTCTGGCCATTCGTTTCTGAAGCATTAGGACAGGATTCAGAGTTGTCTTACATGTAGCACCCCAAACTTCTAATCCATACGTTATATGAGGTAAAATAAAAGAATTATATAACATGAGCATTATTTTTCTTGACACGAAGTGCCTTAATCTATACAATATTCCAATCTTTTTACTTAGTACATTGCATACATTATCAATGTGTTTCTTCCAGGTCAAATTTTTGTCTATACGAATTCCAAGGAACGATGTTGACTCAACTGACTCTAAAATGGTTTCATTAATGAGAAATTGACCTGAAATTGAGAAATGTCTTCGTCGATTTTTAAATAACATGTAATTAGTTTTTTTCGTATTTATTGTAAGTTTGTTCGAGTTGCACCAATCTGTAACAGCTTTCAGGTTACGGTTAACTTCTGATAAATCAATATTACGTTCATCATGCTTAAATGTATGAAATAGATTAGAATCATCGGCAAATAATCGAAAATTGAAATAATTTGATGAATTTGGTAGGTCATTAATATAGACAAGAAATAATGTCGGGCCTAACACCGAGCCCTGGGGGACGCCGCATGAAATAGATTTATAATCAGATTTTACACAGTCGTAAGTTACAAATTGTTGTCTGTTTGTTAAGTAATTCTTAAACCACTCTAACACTATTCCCCGAATTCCGTAATGCTCCAGTTTTTTGAAAAGAATAGAGTGATTAATTGTATCGAAGGCCTTAGCAAAATCGATAAATACTCCTACTGTCAAGCTCCCTGCATCAGTAGATTGAGTAATTTGATTGATCAAGTTTATAAGCGACAGTTTTGTACTATATCCTTGTCTAAATCCATACTGATGATTATATAATATTTCTTTTTTCTCTAAGAATTTCACCACTCGAATATTTACAAGTTTTTCAAACAATTTATCCACAACTGGTAAAATTGATATTGGCCTATAGTTACCCGGCAAACTTTTGTCTCCTTTTTTAAATACAGGCACAACTCTCGCTATTTTTAATTTATTCGGGAAGATGCCCGTTGTGAATGATAGGTTTAATATATGCGCGAGTGGTTGGCAAACATAGTTCTGTGCATATACTAATAACCGAACTGATAAATCATCATATCCACTGGCCTTAGACTGATCAAGGTTACTTATCACTTCTTTTACTTCATAACTTGTTACCGGAAGAAAAAAGAATGATTCGTTATGGTAGGAACCTAAATACCTATTATAATCAATGTCTGAATATTCTATTTTACTTGCCAGATTTTTCCCAATATTTGCGAAAAAATCGTTGAAAACATTTGCAATATCTTCTGATGAAGAAACCTCAACAGTTGATCCATCAGATTTGTTTTTAACGAGTTTGTGAATTTTACCATCAGTTTTTGCTGAACTTTTTTATTCAGGAGTTCATTAATGTGCTCCCATGTTTTTTTCGAATTCTCTTTATGTCGTTCAAATTGTTGATTATAATATGTTTGCTTTGCCGTTCTGAGAACTGTGGTTAGGACGTTTCTATATCTTTTATACTTTCCAAGAACCTCGTTATTATATATAGACTTTTTTTTTTTTTTTTATGTATTTATTGAATTTTACAAAATGCAACAAATCAGGTACAAAATCAGGATAATCATAAAATATGAATAATAATTACAAAAACAAAAGAAAAACCCCCAACAACAACAGATAAAAATAAAATAAAGAGAGCAGCTAACAAAACAATACAAAGGATCTGAGAGGATGCCCATAGCCAACCGAAGACGACCCCACGAAACGAACCTGGCAACGAACGGCTAATCACCCCGCCCACTATATTAGCGACATATACCAGGCAGATCCCATAACTGTGAATGATCGATTAATAGTTGACACACACACTCACTCTCTCTCTCTCTCTCGGAAAAAAAAAAAATCCAGTAACATCATGAACACATGACATGTACAGTCGAAACCCGGTATAACTATAAGGTGGGTTATATTTAGACTTGATTACTTGAGAAAAAAGTTTGTGTTTTCTTAATATTGAGCGCTTAATAGCACGTGTAATCCAAGGTTTATCTCTTTTCTTTAATTTAATACTTTTGGTTTCGATAGGTGCATGTTTGTCACATACATATGAAAACTGCCGAAGAAAAATATTGTACGCTTCATTTGGGTCAGAGCATATGAGCACATCCAGCCATTCTTTATTAATTAAATCATTACAAAAAGAATCCAATGAAAAATTGCGAAAGTTTCTGCATGTCACTTTCTTCATGGCCGGTTTACTACACTTCAAGTTCTCAAAAACAGCGTACACCGGAAAATGATCAGAAACATCAACCTCAATACATCCCGCCCTAATAGGATAGGAGGAAATATTAGTGTAAAAGTGGTCAATTAGAGATGAACTTCTGTTGGTAATCCTTGTCGGATTTGTAATTAGTTGACGTAAAGCATAACTTTGTGTCATGCGTAAAAATTCCCAGATTCTTTCATTATTAGCAAAGAGATTAATATTAAAATCTCCAACAACAACACAGGGGTTTCTGTCTATATTCATATTTTGTAAAAGACTATTTAAGTTATCACTAAATTCTTCAAAGTTGCTTTCTGGTTTTCTATATATTACACCAAAAATAATGGGCATTTTCTGAATAAAAATCTTCAGCCACATGGATTCAGCGTTATGCAACGATAAACTAGGAATACGTGTATAGTTGAGCGATGAATGAATGTAAGCTCCCACTCCACCTCCCCTCTGATTCTTCCTACATTGCAGTTCTAAATTGTACTCTGATAATGAAAACTGGTCAACATCTCTGATGTTCCAGGTTTCTGATAATGCTATGACATTGAACACTGAATTAAAGTCGTTTGCGAACACTTCCTTCAATGCATCGAAATTGCAGTTTAGGGATCGAATATTAACATGAGAATCAGAAAGTGATGATCGAAACAAGTTTTCTGACAACGTATTAAATTCATTGGGGGCAAAAGATATAGATCTTACAGTAAATGGGTCATTTTCAGTTTCCAAAGAATTATCATTATTCAGGTTGGAATGAGTTCTATCTTTACAATGAGTCATTAAAATCTATCATTTTTTACGAAAGACAATATAACAGTATGATTATTAATAATTACACCAACTTTGCAAGATCTTCTTTGCCATGAACCGTGATTGGCGCCTCCCTCTCATTCTTCTTTACAAAGATTTTGCCGTTGTGAGTCCACAGGAACCTATAGCCAGCCTTCCTCCTCGCCTCATTCACCATCCCCAGTAGCTCCTTGGTTGATCCCACCAGATTCTCGTTGATGAAGATCTTGTTGTTACTACGGTGAAGCCCAATATCCTTGCAGGTAGTGCCCTTCATCTTCCTCCTTCCATCGTAGACGGCATTTCTGGCGCGGCGGTTGGTAAATCTCACGATGATGGGTCGTGGTCGTTGGTCAGGTTTTCGTGCCCCAAGACGATGAGCGATATCAATATCCGCAGCCGTCACAGTAGGGGCAACCGTTCTAGCGATTGTCAGTGCTATCTCCTCTGCCTTCTCCTCCTTCTCTTCTGGGACGCCAGCTAGCTCCAAGTTGACCCTCCTGTGATACTGGTCCAGATCAAGAACTTGCTTCGAGAGGTCGCCCATTCTCTGCTCGAGAGCTCTGTTAGCCACCTTGAGCTCTTTGTTTTCTTTTTCCAATTTCTCCGTTTTTACCTTTATTTCCTCGAATTTCTCATCGATGAATGAGATGGATTTGACAATGTCACCCTGGCCTTCTCGAACGAGTTGAACTGCAGCCTCGAGATCAGCAAACTTGTCAGAAAGTCTGCTAGATAGCACTGATATTTCATCTTTCAGATGTGTGATGAATTCCATCGCATCACCTTCACGGGCCGACGTCTTTGGTTTCACTTTCGGTAAGCGTTGTTGGGCGTATCCACTGGTAGCGCGTGATTACAAAAAAAAACACAAAAAAACGCAATGAACGATGCGTTGTTTGGCGTTTTTCAAATTGTTGTTAACAAATGAATCCTTAAAAATGATCAAAATATAATGTAATTATTGTTAATAGCACGAAAATATGACCTGAAGTAGCTATGGAATATCCAGATTCAAGATCAGCTTCAAAACCGCTTTCCGCTAGTATAAAAAATATTATCCATTACAGATTGTATATGGTCCAATTCGGCTAAAAATTCGGAGCTCCACCAACACACGTCTTCCCACCTGAAGCAATAATAGGAAAGTTAACATGGTAAAAGTTATATTTCAATGTTTGATTAGGTAACTAGATATTTGCACTTTATAAATACCCTGATTGGATTGGATTGGAACGTTTTCTGTAATGAAAATGGTCCATAAATTGGAAACCTTTGATACTGCAAAATGGTATCGACATTAAATGACAAATAAATAAACAAAATTTAAAAATATCACACCCCTCTTCTCCTCAAAAACCCCCAAACAAACAAACAGACAAAAAACAACACTGAATTACTCACATTCAAATTTAACACATCTTCACACACACCACACGCACACACACCCACACACAACACATACATACAATTAACCCCCTCCTCCCCTCTCTCTGTCTCTTTCTAATCTCTGTCTGTCTCTCTCCCCTCTTATTCTCTAGATCTCTCTCTCTCTCTCTCTCACACACACACACACACACACACACACACACACAGATCTATATGGCTTTACTTCCGAGGACAGGTATTGTTCCTCTATTGTTCCTCGTCCTCGGACAGTCGACGGAATAAAGCACAAATTCATTGTTCGACGTTCGAGGACTATTGTCCTGCATGCCTCCTAGTATGCGGCTACAGATGGAGCTATTCACAATATAACTGAGTTATCAAAGCTATAACCACGTAAATTATATCGGGGCCATGGAAGCGATTTTTTTTTCACTGGTAACACTGATGAGGGTAGAAGTGAAGCCTTCTGATGAGGGCAGAAGCAACCTTTATAACTCTATCAACCTTGACACCCCTTATGTTTAAACTAAACATTCTATGATAGTATTCTCACTGAAGTTATTATTATATCATCAGGAAACCTGATGCAGGGGGTTGTTTATGTAATAATATGTAATTTGGAGCATACTTATATTTTAGATATATTTTGTCAGGCTGCCTTATTGCACTATTTCATGTTGTTATTGTCATATGACCTACTGTGGTGCGATGTACATGTATATGTAATGGGGTTCTGAATGTATTGTATGTACATAACAGAGCAAACATTATCCCTTGGGGGACCACATGGCCGCCAAGGTTCAGTGAACAAAGGGTCCTGTCTGTCCCTTCACCTCAAGTCAGTGCACCCTTCACAATGCAATGTCCCTACCCCCTGTCCAGTATAACATGACATTTGCCTACTAGCACCTTTTCAATTGGGTTACCCCCAATAGGGCTAAATGAACATTCCTTTGTTCTAAGGGGGTACAGGTGTAGCTTTCTTGGGTACAGAACTTCATTCACCATCTGACCATTGACCGGAGTGGACACACTTTGCACCGTCAGTTATAATTGCCCCCACCGTTGTGAATCTTTTACAAACTCTTTACTTTGTGAGGAACTTGCTTTGTAGTGGGAGAAAAGCGATGCTTCATCGGGCTAAGAGTAAGTCTAACATTTTTATATTTAATGCAGAGTGGCATTAGTGAATGCCGGGCATATTGGGTGAAATTAATAATTGTGTAGACAGTTTTTGCCAGAGAGACATGATGATCTATAAATTTGATAAAATAAAGAACGAATCCCATTACTGTACAAGTATTTGCACTGTAAACTTTAGAAAGTGGCTGTACAGTAAATTTGGCATAATTATGATATGCTTTCTTAGACGGTAATGTGTTTTGTTAATTTTGGTACATATGTCCCAAGAGCACTTTGTGTGCTACAGATATTCCATATCAAGCAACTCATCACCATAGTTCCACCCATCTTATATACTAAAAATTGCATTTAATATCCTGTAATAAATTTGAAGTTCTTAGGAATGAGTTGGGAGGAAAATTATTTATTCACGTCAAGAGCTCAAATCATAAACGTTCCACATTAGAATCGATATAACTTCTTACTTGTAACTTTGTGATGATGTGTAGAAGCTTGATATGGATCTCGGTTGTTGGTCGTATTTGTTTTAATCTGTAACTTAATATTTATTCCAGTTCACATTCTTAGTAAGTCTAGATGTTGTAATTACACTTTAAATGTGAATATTGTTTGCATTAGTTGACTGTTATACTGTTCATGAATTTTATTCTTTAGCCAAGTTAGGCTCTATCGATGACACACACGTAGTAGAGGTGTTCCGGATGCTCATTGGAGCTCTTTAACCCAGTGGGTGGACCGGTGAGTGCCAAGGTCATAGCCCATATTTACACTAACTTGCAAATTAAATGGATAGAAATTGCACTACGATTTACCTTATTGTGATAGTCACTTGCACAGTAGTTTCTGGATATGTAACTTTAAGGCTGTTTGGCCAGGGTTTACAATTATCTATAGATAGTTTAAATATGCTTCGGCGAGGTTGGTATAGTGTGTGATGATATTAACTTGGATTTCGGCTCATCCTGACAATGTGCGCCGTTTATACAATTGTGTCTGTATCATTCTTGTTAATTTTGTTGTTTTCTGCTTTCTATGTTTATAGAGGCTGTTTGTTTTTGAGATAATAAAGTCGCACCTTCGACCTTACTCCAAGTCCAATCTGCTGTGTCAGTGTGTAACCCCCCGTAACGCTTCATTGGTGTCAGGAGTGGGATTGGACAACCAATGAGTCAACGGTCTGGACAGCTCAGGAGTCAACGGTCTGCAACGGTTGGATACGCATCAAGGAAGGTCGCCGGACGGACCAGCAGGGAAGACGTTTCAGCCGTGCTGAGAGGACCGATCAACTAACAGCCTCGGCCCACAGAAAAAAAAAGAAAAATAGATTGTGTAGTTTCTATTTCTTTCACTTAAGTTGGGTTAAAGTTTTTATGTAGCACATCACTACAGGGTATATAACGATATCAAATAAGAGATTTGATAGTTGGTGTAAAAGTCACCTTTGTATAAGAGTACTATCACTTTTGTTGATTTCCCATTCTGGTAAACCCTTTTTAGTATTTCCCTCTCAAGCTCTTCGGGATGGACGCCCCTAATCTTTCTTCGAATACAGGGACTGCCTCTCAGTCATCGGACATGGAACTGCTGGGCCAATTTCTTCGGCGTTCAATTGGACTACAAAGCATCTCCCAGAGCCGTCTCACCAAGTGCCGCGGACTGCCTCAGCAACCCGGCGAGTTGTCTTTATCCGAGTGGCTGGAGGGATTCGAGGAGGTGACAGCACAACAAAGGCTAGGGGATAGTGAGAAGGCCAGACTACTCCTCGACCACCTCACCGGCCCAGCATGGGAGGAGGCCATGTGCTTACCAGAAGAGAAGAGGCGAAAGTATTCGGAGGTGGTAAGTGCGCTGAGATTGTGTTTTGGATACCAAGAGACTACTCAGAGTCTCAGTAGTCAGTTTCACAATAGGGTACAGCGGGATGGAGAGTCACTGTGTGATTTTAGCAGGGCACTCCTACGCACTTACACTAAAATGCAAAAGGCCGCGGAATCTCAAGCTCAATCTCAAGCCCTGGGACAGCTTCGTGACAAAGCCCTGACCGACCAATTCGTAAACGGAGCTCATGAAGCGTGGGTAAAGAGGGAACTGCGCCGGATTCAACTGGACCAAGGAGAGGTGGGGTTTGAAGCCGTCCGTCAGGAAGCCCTCCGTCTCTTCCAGGAGTCACCAACTCAAAACCAGCGTCCTAGGGCCAGGGAAGCTGAAGTGGAAGTAGGAAGGATGGCGACTAGCATGTCTCCCTGTGAAACCACACTGAAGGAGGTCGTTGAACAACAACAAACAATCATCGAGGAGCTGTCTAAGCTAAAGAGTGATGTAGCAATACTAAAGAAACAGAGGGCCCCCAGGAAGAGGAATATGGACGAGGTTCAGTGTTTCAACTGCAAGCAAAAAGGACACTTCCAGAAGGACTGCCCCCAGTCGGACAGTGCCAGCAGTTCCCAGCAGGCGGGAAACTAAAATTCTCTGCTGTTGAGGGCAAAACAGTAGAGATACAAGGACAAAACAACAAGCCCGTAGCCTCGGCCTCCAACGCACATGAAAAAGCAGCGATTAGAGACGTCGAAAGTTATGATGGAGAAGCAGCCGATTCGTCAGCAGGGGTCAGCATAAGGGAGAAATTGGTCTCCCCAAGTCCGACGGTGATAGCTGAGATAGCTGGTGTGGATCTGGGTTGTGTCTTGGACACAGGGGCTGAGGCCTCCATCATTCCTTCCGATATCTTTCATTCACAGTTGGAACCGCAAGCACCGAATGTAGACCTATTGAACATTTCAATGCGGGTCATTGGGGTGACGGAGACGGGAGTACAGGTAGAGGGCTATGTTCGCGCTTTGGTCAAGGTAGGAGTACGAGAAGCTATGGTGGGATTTCTTGTAGTACCGAGGAAGCCGGCTGGGGAACGACATAAGTTCCCGGTACTACTGCGATGCAATGCTCTGAGGGCACTCCTGCGTCACGACTTGTCGGACGGGGAATTCCAATTGGTCAAGAGCTGTTTAAATCTTTCACAGGAATCGATGGAAGCATCTGTCACAACAGAAAGGTTGGAGACGATACCAGCAAGGTCTGCGCAGACTGTGAGATGCACTATTGATCCGTCTGAATCGCAGGCAGAGAACGAAAGTCTATGGCTCGTAGAAGGGAACAGTGGCGAACCGAGCACCCCCTTTAAAGTAGTGGAGGGCTGCGCTGTTGCTGGGGCCGCAACAGAAATATTGCTATTGAATACCAGCGATGATGACATAATTCTGCCCCCGAACTGTAAAGTAGCTTCTGCACCGAGGCTGGAAGCTCAGAATGAGTTGGATATACAAGTCGCTGACAACTCAATTGAGGTAAATGTTCACGAGATGCTCGTCACAACAGGAGCCCCGTTGGAAGGAATGCAGTATCCTCCAGACGTATCCATAGATCAAGGACAGGTACCTCGCATAAATAATCAAGGTACAGCCAACGCTCAAAATACATTGCCAACTGGCATCAGTTTAGATGGACTAGAGCCTGGGGAAGCAGCTATGGTGAAGCAGCTGCTATGTGATCATGCGACTGTTTTCTCTAAAGGTGAGTTCGATCTGGGTTACTGTAACCTCATCCCCCACGAAATTAAAATGAGCAGCGACAAACCTATCAGAATGCCTTACCGGAGGATTCCCCCTAGCGAGACAACTGAGGTACGACAACTGTTACAAGACATGCTCGAGAAGAATATCATCAAACGATCAACAAGTCCATATGCAAGCCCAGTGGTTTTGGTGAGGAAGAAGTCTGGTGCCATTCGCCTATGCATAGATTATCGCCAGCTGAATGCCATTACAGTGAAAGACTCATTCCCCCTCCCTCGTATTGACGAATCACTGGAAGCCATGGAAGGGGCCCGGTACTTTTCTTCACTAGATTTGTCGCATGGATATTTTCAAGTGTCCATGCAGCCAGATTCTATCCCCTTCACAGCTTTCCGTGTCCCATGGGGATTGTTTGAGTTCGAAAGGATGCCGCAGGGACTCTGCAACAGCCCCAGTACTTTCCAACGCACTATGGAATCAATCTTTGGCGATATGAATTTCACTCAGTTAATTTTGTATCTTGATGACATACTAGTTTTTTCCAGGACATTTGAGGAGCACCTGACCAGGCTGGAAGAGGTACTGCGGCGGCTGGCCAAACATGGCCTCAAACTGAAGGGAGGAAAGTGCAACCTTTTCCAGAGAGAGGTGGCCCATCTAGGTCAGATCGTGAACGAGCAAGGAGTGATGGTGGACCCCGAGAAGGTAGACAAGATAACCAGTTGGCCGACCCCAAAGAATGCTTCGGAATTAAGCTATTTTCTTGGGCTAGCCTCCTACTACAGAAGGTTTGTCCCCGATTTCGCCAAGATTGCCGGTCCCCTCCACTCCCTTACAGGAAAGAAGTTGCGCCGGAAAGCGGGGAAGAACAATACAAGCGTTGCTCCTGCAAGCAGAGAGGAAAAATTCATGTGGACTCCAGAGGCAGAGGAGTCATTCCAGTTGCTGAAGGAAAAACTCTCTACTGCACCCGTCCTAGCATACCCGAAGTTTGGGGAGGAGTTCGTGTTGGAGGTGGATGCCTGTCACAGACTGATGACAAAGGTCATCTTCATCCGGTAGCCTATGCCAGCCGTACCCTGCAAGGAGCAGAGAAGAGGTATCCCGACTTCTCCAGCTTCAAGATAGAGTTCTTAGCTCTTAAATGGGCAGTGGTGGAAAAGTTCAAGGGCTATCTCATGGGCGCCAAATGCATTGTCCTTACTGATAATAATCCCCTGGCACACCTCCAAACTGCCCAATTAGGAGCTACCGAACAGAGATGGGTTGCCCAGCTGGGAGACTCAACCGATGTGCAGATGCACTGAGCCGGTATCCAGACCCATCCGATGAAGAAGCTGTCTCAGTCAATGATGTGTCCATTGGCACTGCTCTCCCAGCCGAAGTCATCGACAGCGGGGAAGAACTTTCAGAGGCCACGGTAAAACCTGTTCCCTGCATTTACCCCTCTTACTCTCCCACACAGCTAGCCCAGATGCAGCAGGAGGATGATACCTTAGGTGTCTTCTACCAATCCTACAAATCCGGCTGGAAACCCGGGGACGAGTTGGAGGTGGACAACGGAGAGGTCAGGGCGTGGTTCAAGGAATTCCCTCATGTCTTTGAAGAGAATGAGGTACTTTATCGCAAGCTTCCTAGCTCTAGAGCGGGTCTGAGGAGACAACTTCTCGTTCCCAAAGTCATGCGTCGCATGATGCTCGATATGGCACATGATCAATGGGGCCATCAAGGCATAAGCCGAACCACAGAGATATTGCGAAGTCGGTGTTTTTGGCCTCGGCTACATCAGGATGTGAAGGACCACGTGAAAAAATGCTTCACCTGTGTTACGGCCAAGGCACCAACCCCTGTGGTGCGCACCCCGAGACGACATCTCCTTGCATTCCGCCCCATGGAGCTGGTGGCCATTGATTTCTTGAAGCTGGATAAAGGGAAGGGTGGCTACGAAGATGTACTGGTCATTACGGATGCCTTCACCAAATATTCACAAGCAATCCCATGTCATGATCAGACCGCTCCCACTGTGGCCCGTGCCTTATTAAGTTCCTGGTTCGTGCACCACGGTGCCCCTCTTCGGCTACACTCTGACCAAGGAAGAAATTTTGAGAGTGCGCTCATCAAGGAGCTATGTAAGCTTTATGGGATTGAAAAATCCCATACTACACCCTACTACCCAGAGGGAAACGGTCAGACGGAGAGATTCAACCGCACCCTTTGTGGTATGATCCGCTCCCTCGACCCCGCCTGTAAGAGGAAATGGCCCGAGATGATCAAGCAGCTGGTGTTTCTCTACAATGGCACACCACATGGGACGACAGGTATGTCACCCTATCGTCTGTTGTATGGCAGAGAGCCATACACGCCCCTCGACCAGCTGCTGGGTAATGTAAACATTGACTGGGATGAGGACTTCATTTCTAACCATGCGAATTCTCTCCAACAGGCCCAACATATCGCAGAAGAGAACATGAAAGCTGCCAGGAGAGCTGAAAAGGCAAGTCATGATGTCCGCCCCTTGAGTGCACCAATACCAATAGGGACCAGGGTTTTACTTCGGAAATGTGCCTTTGAGGGCCGGCATAAGTTAGCGGATAGGTTCGAAAGGGAGCCCTATGTAGTGACGTCGGTCAACAAAGCTGGAGATGTGTACAGAATTAGGCCACTCCTTGGAGGTGCAGCAAAGACGGTCAATTGAAGATTGCTGATCTTAGATCCGAGAGCAGACGAGCAACCTGTAATGTTCGGGCCAGAACCAGACTGTACCCCTCCAAGTCATGGTCCCAGTCAGGTTATCAAGGAAGGCGACCTACCCTGCCCAGCGGTTGAGAATGATGCACCCCCCTTCGTGTTTATCTGGGATCCACCCAGTTTGCGTCATGGAGGTGCGGTAGATAATCAAACCCAGTTTCGCAGATCTAGTCGCCCGAATAAGGGACTCCACAGCAATCTTTCTCACCTCCCTAAGTCTGTCTTGGAGACGAACCGCTGAAGCACACTTCCGCCCTTCCTCGTATATGCTTATTTCATTTCTTTCTTCCTTCCTTCTCTATGTCACCCTATTTAAGCAAATTAGTATGTAGATGACCTTCTTTTATAGTGTTCGCACTTCAAAAAAAAAAAATATATGTTTTTTTTCGTTGTAATAGGATTAACATCATTTTGTGATTAATATGTTAATCGCGGGGAAGATTGTAATAATATGTAATTTGGAGCATACTTATATTTTAGATATATTTTGTCAGGCTGTCTTATTGCACTATTTCATTTTGTTATTGTCATATGACCTACTGTGGCGCGATGTACATGTATATGTAATGGGGTTCTGAATGTATTGTATGTACATAACAGAGCAAACATTATCCCTTGGGGGACCACATGGCCGCCAAGGTTCAGTGAACAAAGGGTCCTGTCTGTCCCTTCACCTCAAGTCAGTGCACCCTTCACAATGCAATGTCCCTACCCCCTGTCCAGTATAACATGACATTTGCCTACTAGCATCTTTTCAATTGGGTTACCCCCAATAGGGCTAAATGAACATTCCTTTGTTCTAAGGGGATACAGGTGTAGCTTTCTTGGGTACAGAACTTCATTCACCATCTGACCATTGACCGGAGTGGACACACTTTGCACCGTCAGTTATAATTTCCCCCACCGTTGTGAATCTTTTACAAACTCTTTACTTTGTGAGGAACTTGCTTTGTAGTGGGAGAAAAGCGATGCTTCATCGGGCTAAGAGTTAGTCTAACATTTTTATATTTAATGCAGAGTGGCATTAGTGAATGCCGGGCATATTGGGTGAAATTGATAAATGTGTAGACAGTTTTTGCCAGAGAGACATGATGATCTATAAATTTGATAAAATAAAGAACGAATCCCATTACTGTACAAGTATTTGCACTGTAAACTTTAGAAAGTGGCTGTACAGTAAATTTGGCATAATTATGATATGCTTTCTTAGACGGTAATGTGTTTTGTTAATTTTGGTACATATGTCCCAAGAGCACTTTGTGTGCTACAGATATTCCATATCAAGCAACTCATCACCATAGTTCCACCCATCTTATATACTAAAAATTGCATTTAATATCCTGTAATAAATTTGAAGTTCTTAGGAAAGAGTTGGGAGGAAAATTATTTATTCACGTCAAGAGCTCAAATCATAAACGTTCCACATTAGAATCGATATAACTTCTTACTTGTAACTTTGTGATGATGTGTAGAAGCTTGATATGGATCTCGGTTGTTGGTCGTATTTGTTTTAATCTGTAACTTAATATTTATTCCAGTTCACATTCTTAGTAAGTCTAGATGTTGTAATTACACTTTAAATGTGAATATTGTTTGCATTAGTTGACTGTTATACTGTTCATAAATCTTATTCTTTAGCCAAGTCTCTATCGATGACACACACGTAGTAGATGTGTTCCGGATGCTCATTGGAGCTCTTTAACCCAGTGGGTGGACCGGTGAGTGCCAAGGTCATAGCCCATATTTACACTAACTTACAAATTAAATGGATAGAAATTGCACTACGATTTACAAGTAAATTCAAGTTTTGTCATTCCCTTAGAATAATGAAAAGTACCTTGCTGTGTGTCATATGTTTTGATGTAGTATTATGATAAATCGATCCTTATTCCTTCATGATTACATTTACATGTACTATTAGAAGAATAATTATAATAATTATTAACTTTATATATTGATTCAAACCAAAGAATATGTTGCAGAATTGTTACTACCCAAAACAAAACCATATTCGGCTTTGGGTCCTATTTTCACATAATGCTGTTTAGTTAAGGTCTGGGCGTTGACTTCATTTAAATCCTACCTTATTGTGATAGTCACTTGCACAGTAGTTTCTGGATATGTAACTTTAAGTCTGTTTTTCCAGGGTTTACAATTATCTATAGATAGTTTAAATATGCTTCGGCGAGGTTGGTATAGTGTGTGATGATATTAACTTGGATTTCGGCTCATCCTGACAATGTGCGCAGTTTATACAATTGTGTCTGTATCATTCTTGTTAATTTTGTTGTTTTCTGCTTTCTATGTTTATAGAGGCTGTTTGTTTTTGAGATAATAAAGTCGCACCTTCGACCTTACTCCAAGTCCAATCTGCTGTGTCAGTGTGTAACCCCCGTAACGCTTCATTTATGATTCCTTTATTTATTTATTATTACTTTATGATTATTTATTTGGCTGACAATCAACTATGCGTTGTGCTAATTCATTAGAAAAATCCCCCTTTTTGTTGTTTGCATGCACCACCAGACAGTGAAAAAACAAGGACAAGGATTGATATAAAAATATTTCGTTTTAATTTGCGTACTTTGGACCCTAAAGCTCTACACGATTGGATTCTGAATGTGATGATCGCGAGTGCCAGTGTACAACGCATTAATTGAAACATTTTATGTCTCTGTTATATTTTTTATTGGGAAGAATGTATGACCAACTCTTTTCGACAAATGATTACGACATTATCAATTTGGAACAGAAAAGCTGACACCGGAGTTGCATAGTTGATACGTTAGATAATGTAAATCTACTGGAAATGATGGCTTTTTCGCAAGCACTAAGGGAATAATACGTCGTTCGAGATAGTTACCTATATGTTTTAGTAGCCCGTATATTATCTCACTTGAATCAGTTATTTATCCCACATTTTCATTTATGTGATCGGAAAGATAGAGGGAACTGCATTTTGCTTAAAATTAATCTGTTGACAGCATGGATGTGTTTCAAGCAGCAAAACAGGGTGATCTCGAATACATAAAGTCTCTGTTAGAAAGCGAGTCAGTTGAGAGCAGGATTTCCACATCAAACACTGTGGATGAAGAGGGAAACACGCTCCTCCACATCGCTTCAAAAGAAGGACACCTTCACATTGTAATTTATGTTATTACTTTAGGTGCGAAGCTTAACTTTTGTAGTAATACCGGGAAAACACCTCTCCACAATGCTTCAAGCAACGGACATCTTGGAATAGTTCATTATCTCGTTAGTAAAGGAGCAGAGATTGAGAAGGTTGATTATCATGGTAGGACACCTCTTCACGAGGCATCATCTCACGGTCATCTTGGTGTAACTCAGTATCTCGTTAGTAAAGGAGCAGAGATTGAGAAGGTTGATAATCATGGTAGAACACCTCTTCACGAAGCATCATCTCACGGTCATCTTGGTGTAACTCAGTATCTCGTTAGTAAAGGAGCAGATATTGAGAAGGTTGATTATCATGGTAGAACACCTCTTCAGGAGGCATCATCTCACCGTCATCCT
This sequence comes from Heliocidaris erythrogramma, assembly GCA_025617745.1. NCBI lineage: Eukaryota > Metazoa > Echinodermata > Echinoidea > Camarodonta > Echinometridae > Heliocidaris > Heliocidaris erythrogramma. The sequence continues at coordinate 35,899,198 of CM046869.1, read as the reverse complement.
GGCGTAACTCAGTATCTCGTTTTTAAAGGAGCGGGGAATGAGAAGGTTGATAATCATGGTGGGACACCTCTTCACGAGGCATCAACTCACGGTCATCTTGACGTAACTAAGTATCTCGTTAGTAAAGGAGCAGAGATCGAGAAGGTTGATAATCATGGTAGGACACCTCTTCATGAGTCATCAACTCACGGTCATCTTGGGGTAACTCAGTATCTCGTTAGTAAAGGAGCAGAGGTTGAAAAGGTTGATAATCATGGTAGGACACCTCTTCACGAGGCATCATCTCACGGTCATCTTGGTGTAACTCGGTATCTCGTTAGTAAAGGAGCAAAGATTGAGAAAGTTGATAATCATGGTAGCACACCTCTTCACGAGGCATCATCTCATGGTTATGTTGACGTAGCTCAGTATCTCGTTAGTGAAGGAGAACAGACTGAGAAGATTGATAATTACGGTAGGACACCTTTTCACGAGGCATCATCCAGTGGTCATGAATACTTTGCTCAGTATATATTAGTGTTAGGAGAACACACTGAGAAGACTGATAATGATGGTAGCACACCTTTTCACCCGTGAAAAGGTGTGCTACCATCACTATCAACCTTCTCAGTCTGTTCTCTTTCATCCTATTATCTTCTTGATTTAGGTTAGTGTGTGGTTCACGAAGAAGCACACTTCCAGACAAGTGATGATGATGATATGACACCTCTTCACGAGGAACCATTGTCTTCTTGACAAAATTAAATTATTATTACCTATATGGGACACTTTTACAGGGCAATTAATATTCATATTTTGCGCGGTCCGCGAATGACCTAGTTCTGAGCGGTCATCATTCCCTCATATTTTCCCTCTTCCGGGTTTCACCATTCACTTTGTGTACAAAAAGTGCGGTCAACATTAATTGAGCCCGAGTAACATCCTATGGTAACATCTATGGGTAACATCCACCTTTTCTTGTCAGTGCGCTTTTATTAAAGTACATACGCGCAGTATTGTGTACGCGTAAACAATGGATACGCGCGGTAATAATTTACGTCACAATTGCTTGGCCCAGATTACATACCTGCATGAATGATCTGAAATCAGAAAGACTGACAGGCAAACAAACGTCCGTCATTGCTACAAGATAGGCATATGCATGATATACTTGATATAGGTAATAATAATAATAATACTGACTGGCTCTACTTTCGGGGAATATCGAAAATGTTGCCCTTAAAAGAACCATATTGCCCTCGTCTTCGACTCGGGACAATATGATTCTGTGCGGGCAACATTTTCCGATGTCCCCCTCAAGGCCAGTCAATATAATTATTAGATATGATGTATAGGCTACAATGTGGGCCCATGATAAGAGGATATCAGGGCCTGTTGAGACTGCAATACAGTTATACATATCCGTGTGTTGATGTATTTCAAAATATGAGTTTTATAAATTATGAGCATGCAGGCTTCCTCACATTTCTGTGACATTACCTTGGAAAAACTAGAACATAATAATCATGTAATAAAATCGTATGAATACAATTTATTACGTAGTCAAACATTCAGTGTGGCTCTCCTCGAAGTACATTGGCTTTAATAATAATAAATATGTATTGTTTTGTATTTTGTTCGATATGGATTATATATGGGTACACAGTCACAATCGACTATGCACAATTTTCCCTCTTCCAGGAGAGCAGGACGAAACTTCTTCAATAAGTACAATATCTACGATAGATAGCGGATATTCGAGCCTTCCTGATAGTAGAACGGACTTACGCAGTCGCCAGGTATTCAAGTTAACGATAATTGCAATTGATGTAGTGCACTTCAGAGCTGTTTAAACTTTATTTTTCTTTCTTTGATATGTTATTTTTAAATATATATATGTAATTGCTTTGAGAAATGGAGTGCAATACAAAACACAAAACAATAATGATATAATAATAATGATAATATGGTCTTATTTACCCAGGGTAGCCACAACAGTTTTTAATACTGTTCTTCCTGTGGGCCCTACCATTATTACTATCCCCAGCATTGCCTGGTACCTATTCAATACACATGGGTCGAGAGGGACAAATGTGGGCGAAACAACTTGTCCAAGGATGTAAGCACCGAACAGTTAGGATCGAACCCGAGACCTCCCGTATGAGAGTCATGAGTCTTCACCAATGTGCCAAAGGTGCGCTGTTCTTGTGGTTGCGACGGAAGGATTGACAATTCGCTCAAATTTTGAGCAATTCTGTTTTTCCTGTCACCAAAATAAATTGTTTTCTTTTTATATTTTGCTCCTTTAAGACGGAAAACCCACAAACAGGAAGAATACCGCTAATGTCACCTTCGCCGTTAGCATGGTTAGGAAGACTTCAATCTCGGATACGGAATTCAAGAGGACTTCGGAGAAAACAGGAGCCGCCCTCTATTAAGTAATGTCGACTTTACGGTGAATGTGTCCTTAAAATTTGAGAATCCATTTTATTATCTTTTTCAAATTGAAAAATAGTAAAAGAATAAATTTAGTTTCCATAATTTTCAACTGGATTAGGAATATCATTTTTTACTCCCAACGCCCCGCTCAATGAGCGAATCTGCTTATATTTTAATTTTATTTTATTTATTCATCATATTTTAGGGGGGTTGGCTGGTAACATTTTCTTTAAAAAATTTCTTGTTCTGGATCAAGAAGAAATATCGTCTACATTTTCTTTGCTTTCAGACTCCCCACCCCCCCCCCCCCCACACGCACACTCCCTCATCCACGCCCATCGAAACACACAGGCACACACACATACCAATTCGCACTATTAAAGTCATGAACACGTTACGAAATATGCTGCACATATGAACAAACCTATATAATGTGACCTATTTACATGCCTTGCTCCTTTTGAAATCAAATTAGGGTGGATTCTTATGAAAAAGGGAGAAATGTTTCCGTCCTCTTACCTGGAATCGCCTCTGGTCGTTTAATATTTTTCTTGTATTATTTTCAGAAATCTGAAAATTGAAGAGAAACCTGATTTCCCCATGTCAAAAGGTAAGTCTTTCCTAATATCACAGCGACGCAGTACTGGTAATACAAGCAAAGAAAAAAATAAATCCCTCTTTTTCTATCCTAATGGTAGAAGAGACTTTTTGTCAAGGATACATTATAAATTACATTTCCTTTTACATGCTCCCGCCTACCCCCCCCCCCCCCTAAAAAAAAAAACTATCAAGAAGTAGGTTACTTCGAGTAATCTGGCTACAAAAGAAATAAGAGAAAATTTTCTTCTTTCCAATCAATTCTATGAATATGTAATGTCCCTTTAATCAAAGAAACTGTTTCCTTAATAGTCATTAATAATCACTTTCAGATGTCTCGCATGGCTATACAGCCCACGAGACCGACAATGTCAGTCTCACGGGCCTTCTGACAACCTCTTTGAAGGTTAACTAGACCGAAGTCCACGAGATTGATAGCCCACTGGACCGACAATCTCGGTCTAGCCATTTTCCAGTGGATTCACTAGACCAAGCGACGGCCGACGAGACAGCCTACGAGACTGACGTTTTTCTATCTTCCCTTGTGAAACTCTTTGTTTTGGTGGTCGCGTGGGCTGTAGGTTTACTGCAGGGATGACCAGTTTCGGATTTTCAATTAATTTAGCTGCCAATTTTCAACAATATGGTTTCTTTTTTATCGAGATCTCGAAGAGGAGGCCCACGGTGGACTGGAGAAATATGCAACACATGCTGAACAAGGTCAGGGAAGTTCTAAGAATCAACGTGAACACGGCCATCGTGATCATCAAGAAAAATCGCATGTGATTCGGCTTCAGGAGTATCATGTTGAAGTCAGTATTCCAAAAAGTAACGCTATCACTGAGTTCCCCGATCAAGAAATCAATGTACAAGTCATATCTGAAAAACCATCGGAGCTGGTTCTTCGGAGAGATGAAGCGATCATATCAGTGGGGCTTAAACTGTCACCTCCTGGTCGAAAGTTTCGCACACCGGTTAAAATCACCATGGCACACTGCGCTCTGTTCTCTAGACCTGAACATGCGTTGATTGGTCTTTATACTCGCACACAGTGTATGTATCTGTTATATTCTTACAGTCACTTTATTATATGATAATTATCTCCCAGAGATACAGTAGCATGTGTTTATAAAGTAACTTTGTCCACTGATTCATGGGGTAAACTTGATGCAATTCTGCAACAGGGAATTAAATGGAAATGATAAATTGACCATGGTGACATGTTTTGTGAGAAATCCAACCTTAATGGCAATTATAGTTGTTTTGAAAGAAAGAGGAAAAGTCAGAGAAGCAGAGTTCAAATTGGCCAAATCGATAATATCACTGTGATCACACAAAACAACTAAATCTCATTTTTCCAAAAGGTATTATTACTCAGTAGGAACTTTTTTATGTTATGAGGGCCTATACTTCCTACACTAATTATTTTGAGTACTGCCCCGAGGAAATATCCGCTTAGGAGAAAACCGCAAATTAATGATATTTCAGTGTAGGACTTACGACAAAAACGGAGAGTTGACCGCCAATATATATGTCATAATTGATATTTACGTAGATTTAGTGGTCTCATTTTACCAACATCCATAATTTTCATATTCCTTGTCCGATATCTTTCAAACTTTCCCATCCTATTTTCTTATTTTTCTGTTTTCACACAAATCATTATTACCAAGGTTTGTTTGCCCTTTAAGCTCAGGTTCTCATCATGCTGTAAGAAGGGGTGGGAATGGAGCCCCGGTGGAGCCACTCAATGTGACTTAGGGACCGCATGACCGTTACCAAAATCGCGGGAAATGGGGTAAATTTCAAGGAATGTCCGAGGACAGAATATAGAAAATAGGGGTGAGCAGGTGCCCTCGAAATTGATAAAAATAGGGGTCAGGAAAAGGGAACAAAACCCGGAAAAAATCCCGCAAAATGTATTCACCAATACAAGCACCAATTCTGATGTTATGTTGCAAGATGTCATCATGTAAGTGAATCTTGTTTGCAAGGACACTGAGGATGGATCAGAGGAGGACACGATTGAACGTCAATTTGTTTTGAGCCAGCATGATGCAAATACGCTAACAGATTTTGTAAGCAATACAAGGTCAGTTAGTCTTACTTCACAATGCAGAAATACAGCAGTTGAAAACTCTGGTCCTGATGATGGAAGAATTCGCATCACAGTTAGCCCAACGCGAAATCCTGAAGATGATAGTATTTCTAAGGAGATCTACACGCAGAAGAAACATTCAATTCATTATGGGCTTACTCTTAAGGAGTTTGTTGACTAGTTCAACTGTGCAAGAAATTGTATATGACATTTCAGGACATTACATTTGGCAACGAGAACACTGTATTTTCTTTTTTATCTAGGGACGGTAAATTAATTGTTGATATTGTCTTGGACAAATTATTTGTGCCTTACGAAGCAGCAGATTTCAGATATGCGTTACCGATTTCGTATGTACTGAAATAGGACTGAACTTTGTGAACTTAGTGAACTGAATATTACTTGTGTATGTAAACTTGTAATTCAAGGAATCGGGTCTTGGACCCCTTTATGTTAATGAAAAGAGGGTATAAATGTCTTGTCCTTGAAATATGGTAAAATAGGGGTAAGTTCGCGAAAGTGTCCTTACAATCTCATAAGCAGGGGTATTTCGAAGTATCATTTTGTCCTTGATTTGACGTAAAAAAGGGGGTTAAATTTCACAAAATGTCCTTGAAATTGACTGCAATAGGGGGTTATTTGCATTTGTGGTAATGGTCATATGCGTCCCCCTCTGCGGGCAAGTAGCTCCACCGGGGGGTCGAACCAATGTCTGTCGCTGTCCTTCATAAAAGATCTAAGCGCCGCTAGCAAGATGGATATTATCATGATCATAAATATTTGTATAATACAAGTGTTCTCACTTGTTACTCGTTACTTTTTACTTGTTACTACTAATAATTATCACTACCCACACTTATGCTTATTATGAGCTAGCTATCTGGTTTGCATGATATTGTAATTACCAAAATGAATCATTGTATAAAATCTAAAGAACCCATACTATGCTTTATATATGAATGAATGAAATAAATAACGAAAGAATATCGTTTTTATATTGACATTGAGATACCAGATAAGCCCCTTAAAGGAGAATTAACCTCAAGAAATAAAGACGATCATAGTGTTCAAAGGTGTTATTTATTCCTACTTGATAGACTATATGGCTTCGGGTCAAAATATACGAGATCGATACGAATCAAGATTTTCTGAGCAAAATTTATCATCTGCTAGCAATATGTATCGTCTGCTAGCAATACATGGGGGCTGCCATTTTTTTTATGTGTACAAGAAGATTTTCCTAATCCAAATGCCATATTGCCTTTTTCAAAATTAAAAACCCATTGGAGATTAAAAATATAGAATAGATATGTCAATTTATTTTTAAACTGAAGATTTCCTTATATATTTCTGTTGAAAATCGATATTCGCTTAATAGAAATCTATTTTCTCGATATTGGACGTATGGAACGGAGCAAATTAATTCAAATTTTATGGATGCTTCTTCCCTGAGCATCTATAGCAGCAAACTATGCATTCACCTGCTTTCGGATAATGGGACTTGAAAAGTCAGAATGCATGCTGCATATATTATGTTCTGCTCTGTTTGGCAAACCCAAGAAAATAGATTTTTGTTAAGCAAAACAGGACAATTTAAAAATATCATTATAAAGATTTAATTTTTATAATACATGTAAACACCCACTTTATATTTTCCGTCACATATGGGATTTTAGGTAATGAAGAAAATCAATTTAGGTCTTGGATTCAAAATATCTTCCTGACTGGAACATTTCTCAATGGTTCATGTACAACTCCAAATCAGCAAGAAAATGGCAGCCCCCATGTAAATGGTAGGAGACGATACCGGGTGTATGATATCTTTATTTATACCCTTTTCTGATATCTTATTAGAAAATGAGTTAGGCCAATAAGTAGGAATTATTACACCTTCCAATATAAGTAAATTTGTCACCAGGGGGTAATTCTCCTTTAAGCTCCCAACTGTGATAATGCATGCAGGAAGCATTATATTAATCTCTTTTACGCCGTATTTTGCTATCAACAGCTTCAGACAAGTTTACTGTCACTGTTCCATCGAGGAACGGTATGCCACGGTGTGATGTTAGACAGCATGACTTAGATCTTTACATAGATCACTTCTCGGAATGGTGGATAATAACCTACTTGAGGGGCGTTTTTGTTGGAAAACGTCTGCTATGTACACCCTATGCCCCATTAACACCACGTAGGAATGCTCTGAACTACGTGCGTCTCTTAATTAAAGATGACATCAATGGAACAGATGAGGTACATCCTGATTATTTTCTACAGTATTAATGTCCTCAAAAGCTTTAATTTTGTACACGCAAGTGTTATATATTGTTTAACTAGGGGCATTGGCGGCTGCCCATAGGGAGTTTGGGGAGTTTTCCCCAGGGGTCGCGCAATATTTTGGCTCAAGGCCCGGTCGATTTTTCGTCTGAGGGTCGGTTGCATCTAATTCAGCTACCGAGGTCCACCCTGACTAAGTGTTTAGGTTTCTTTCAAGTGGGATTTTTAGGGGGGGGTAAGCCCCAAAAGCTTTCGGATTGCTCTGATTTTAGTTGACGAGTAGCTGCAAAGATTCTCTTACAGTGAATTGATAAGTGAAAGAAAGATATGAAAAGTAATTTAGATCCTTGGTCGTGATCTAGATATTGCCTTTGCATTTAGTTTAAGTTTGTATTTCCTGTCAAGTTTACTCTGTAGATTTCTGAATAAGAGGATGGCTTTTACAAGGTGTCTTACGGATGAAAATGATCACTGTTTTCTTCCTCGACACTGTAACCTTTTGCCATTACCATATTGATGGTATGCCAGCCTATTTTTGACTCTCAAACTCAATTCGTTTATAATTCCAGGATTTTGTAATCTACATTATCATTGAAATACAATCAATCAAACTTACTGTGACAAACTTAAACATAAATAAATTTATATTTTTAGCCAATATCATACTACATTACAGGACACAATTCCAGGATGCAAGGTAGCATTTCCTGGTGAGCAGTACTTGGTAAGGTGGAGACATGGAGACTTGAGGATCATACATTCTGAGAATCAAAACAAAGTCTCGCAGAAGGTACCCGTCAGTTATTCAAAAAATAGACTTAAGCTGCGAATATCAAAGTAAATTAATTACCATCATTTATGTTAACCAGGCTGGAAAGTGTTCTTAAATTTTCTAGACAAATGTAGATCTGGAGAAACTATTTGTCAATAATTAAGATCTTGATCAATGTTCATAGTATACTAGTAAATCTCTGCAAAGTGGGGGGTTTTGTCCCCTGACATCTGAATGGCTTTAATTCATTTCACACTTACAAAAGCATCTGTAGATATTGCATCGGTCTTTCGCATGGGATATATCCTAAATATCCTGTCTCACGCACCCCATAACGATAACTGTATACGTTGTAATTATTTAAATCTTCGGGCATGTCGGGTACCAGTTTTTTTATAGTTGTTGTTTTATACATGTACTAACAAGGTCAAATGCAGAGTTCTGCTATTTATTTCTAGAATAGTAAAGCGCCGTTAGCGCCATTTATATAATTCATTTTACTTTGGACGCACTGGTGGCCGGGGTTGCAGCCCCCCCCCCCCCCAAAAAAAAATAAGGGGGAGGGGGAAAGAAAAACAAAAGAAAGAAAATGTTTCATGACCATGAAAAGACAAAAGAAGAGGAAAGATATAAAGAAGAGGGAAAGATATAAAGAAGAAAGATGAAAAGGGCCTCCTTTCCACGCTATTTTTAAATGTCTGTCACTGTTGTATGTTTGCTTCATGCATTGGTTCCTTCAAGTGTATATACAGTCGAGCAATTATTTCGGTACGTTTTGTAGCGCCTATTATATAGTCTCTGTCATATAAAGTCCATGCGCTCTATAAAAGGTAGCGTAGAATAAAAACTTCTTTTAAGACTATATAGTGCATCCCAGAAAGAAAACGAAACCGAGATTTATCGATGTTTAATCATATCTTAATTACAATTATGATTAATAAACGACAAGTATTTGTAAAGCTTGGACCCTCTTCTGTCATTTGATGCCACTCATATGATACATACTTCTCGCATGAGTGAATAAAGACAATATGAAGCAGGGCTACCAAAAAGTCGTTTGGCCAACGATATCTGAATTTCAAAGAGATAATCACATTTCTAGAAATTTCATTTTCTGCCCTTTCATAGTAATGACACCTCGATCAGGATAAATGAAATAAACGAACGAGACAAAAGACTTCATGCATAGCTGATCGTCAAAAAAATGGAGTGGCGAGTACAAAATGATAAGAGCTGATTGATAGTGAGGTATACGTTTTCATTAACCTACTTGCTTGACCATGCAGTTAACAACAGAGCAACGAGTATTTTTGGTAACAGAATGGGGACGATCTGGGAGCCTTTAATAAATCATGTAAATGCAAGCATTCAGTTTACACCAACAGAGCTTTTTCATCCCTGGTTCATCACAAAGTAATTTTAATTCTGAGTATATTTTGTAGATTATTGCTGTGTCAGAAACATCATATAATCGGGGTTGTTGCGAAGTTATAGTAAACTTTCTGTCATTTTCGAAATTATTTTGCAGAGACTACAAGAAGTGGCATTTTATGGCCTAAACAAGCACAACATTCCGTTCCTAATGGCCACTCTACTGACTGACCAAGATCGAGTCTTCGTCAGTTTCGAACTGGAACAAACCATAACAAAAGAGATTGTCTTTGAAATCTGCTCTGAAGGTAAAAATAAAACATGCTCATGAAAAATAACGCGATATCTATTATATTGTATCCCTCGCATACATGTACATGTACATGTTGATATCCCACACTACCAAGAATCCTGCAACACGATTCGTCAAAATGAGGTCACATGACAACTTACGAATTACCTATCCTGGCGCCATAAGATATTGCCCAAACCATTCCATATGGAAAGCTTTTTTCCCTTCTAATTTCTGTCGTTAATGCCCCATAAACATATAAACACGCTTTGAGCCAATGGGGAAGGTTTTCCGAAACTGTGTATATATTGTGTATGCCTATACTACAGCGCCGTTAGCGCTATTTATATGATTCACTTTGCTTTAAATACCATACTAGCCAAAGTATGTCGATGTGTGATTAAAAGCAAATAATCAGCTCCATATGCCTAATATCAAGGGCGGCGATCCCAGGGGAAAGGGGGATACGTCTTCCAGGAAAATTTTCTAGGGGATCGTCCTTCCCGGAAATTTGGAAAACATCCCCCCCCCCCCCCCCACAAAAAAAAATAAATGAAAAATGAAAAAAATAAATAAAGAAATGAATAAATAACAAAATTACGAATAAATGAATCAATAAACAAAATAAAAAGGAAAAAGAAAAATAAATACAAATTTTTAAAAATTGTCTTATTTTAACGCTGCCCCCCCCCCCCCAGTTAACACTAAGGAGAAAAGGTATGAAAATTAAGACCAGATTTTGATGTGCCTGTGTGATTAAAACTGCTCTAAAATGCGAAGTTCCAAACTATTTATTATGATTTTCCTAGGTCCTCCCTACAATGCAAGTTTGTTGTACTGTAACCTTATTGGCGAAGGGGTAGTACCCTCACAAACCCGTTCGGTCGCTAAACTTCCTCGAATGTTGCGTTTCCCATGACAAGAAATGACAAGAAATGGCCACCACTTCTAATATCCCATACCAAGGCAGAGAGTATTTTATTCTATTTTCTTGAAAACAAATTTCTGATGTTTGTATTAGACATTGCTTAAAATTGTATTTTTCTTTTATTCCTATATTATTCATGGCGGATCGAGGTGGTGCCCTATGTTAAAATCTGCTTATGAATAGTTAATACAGTAGTGTACCAGAAACGTCTGTCTTTACTACCAAACATTATGTGAACTGAACTGAATTAAGAACTATGGTCGTGTGGCCCGTCATTTAGTCGTCCAGTAAAATGGTGATTTTAATCCTGACACATGCGTTCATTATGGCTTCATAGACATGTCTATCTGTACTTGATCAAATTGATTATTTTTAAGCATATCTACGCGGAGAACAAGCAAAAATTTACGTCTAGAACATATACTGTAAGGAAAAGTAGCACACTATTTATTATGAACATAAAGCATGACAAAAGCTCATTCAAATAAAACATTATTATTTTATGTAGACATTATATAAATATTGGGTTTGTTTATACTTTTCTTTTTGGAGCAGTTGTAATATACGTTTGAGTATATATAAGATTGAGTCTGCAAAGCTTCATTGTCCACAATTAACCTAAAGCCTTAGTCACAACTGCCCGTACGTTTTTTCAGGACGCACGGTTTCTGCGTTTTTTCGGGGTTGGAAAAAACGTAGAGGTCCGTGGCAGTTCGCACAGGGAGTATAAGTAGTAGCGTGGTTGCGCGGGCTTCATACGCAAGGAGCACGTATGTCTTGCAGTTAACGTGCGGCAGGCAAGGCGTTAGTACGCCTCAGTCGGAAATTTAATCGTGAGTGTAACGTGCAAATGCCGTGCGATTTGTATGTGCTCCGTGCAGATGACGCAAGGTTCACGTCCGTTAAAGGCCAAGTCCACCCTAACAAAAAGTTGATTTGACAAGCATAACACTGAAATTTTCATCAAAATAGGATGAAAAATAAGAAAGTTATGATATTTTAAAGTTTCGCTTAATTCCTCAAAACAGTTGTATGCACATCCTGCTCAGTATGCAAACGAGGGAACCAGTGACGTCACCCACTCAATATTTCTTTTGTATTTTATTACATGAAATACGAAATATTTTAATTTTTCCTTGTTATAATGTGAAACAAGGTTTGATTCCTCGCTGAGCATGTGTAATTGCGATTGTTGCAACCTATACACAATTCAATGACAGCTTCCTAATTTTGAAATCTCCAGAAATTAAAATATTCTATATTTCACATAGTAAAATACAAAAGAAAAAGTGAGTGGGTGACGTCACTGGTTCCCTCATTTCCATACTGAGCAGGATGTATATGCATATAACTGTTTTGCGAAATGAAGCGAAACTTTAAAATACCATAACTTTCTTATTTTACATCCTATTTTGATGAAATTTTCAGTGTTATGCTTGTTGGATTTTTCTCTATTTATTCAAATCGACTTTATGTCAGGGTGGACTTGGCCTTTAATCGCACGTACACCGTACGTGTTGCAAGAACGTACGGGCCTGTTGCGCCACATTCAAGCCGGTAGTAGGGTGAAAGCAAGATGAACGTACTAAAACCGTACGGCGACAGTACGGTCGGCGGTGGATTTCCACCCTCTTAACCCCACGTGTTCTCTTCCGACCCCTGCCTCTTGCTCCAGGCACTGTGATTCAAGAGTCAGTCCTGATTTAGAAAATGTCTTGAAGAAACGTCGGACCTCCAGAAGACACTGAAATTTAAGAGCGAAAGTGTGAGAACTCTGTTGCCCGCACGGCTTTAATACCGGCCGCAAATTGGCCGTACGTTGCACGCTTGTTTGCATGCACCGTGGGTGGGACATACGAAGCCCGCAAGTCACATGCACGTTTTCAGCTATCATTGGATACCCGCGTAACACGCACGTGGCCCGCAAGGAGCGCATGCGCACTTGCGTGACCATCACATGCGTGCCTCGTGAGTGCTGCCTGCGGTATTCTCGCGGTTTTTACCCCTAGCAAACGTGCGACCCACCCACGCTGTTCGCACTACCCTCTTGCGGAGACTGTGAGTGTTCATTACGTCCTGTCCACGGGCTGCCTGTCGTAGCGAGAACGCAGAAAAAATGTGCATACACATTTTCAGCCTACGGCTTTAGCGTGCTGTCTGCGAACTCGAAATTCCGTACGAACAACCTGCGTCCCCCTTGCGTTTTCCCAAATTTCTGCCCGTAAACCACCCGTAAACCACCCGTACAAGCCCGTACGGGCAGTTGTAACTAAGGCTTTAACATGTAAAGCTTACACCATGAAGAAAAACCAAACAAACAACGAACGTTAATTTCATTCTGTGTCGCTTCCATAGATGATGAAGTTTTCATGCCGGGTGCTTGTTCTAGTTCTAATATATCAGAAGAGTCTTTGGTCCGGAGAGATGCTGAAGGTAGGACTTGGTACTTTGTTACTGTTTATAAGGTAAATAATTAACAAAAATATAATGGCATAGTTATGATTTTCCTAAACTGTTCAATATTCTGGAAAAAATATATTTACATGTATAACTTCGTTGGAAATTCTGATGTACTTGACTCCCGTTAATCATCCCAATCTTCCCTCATATCGCATATATAGGTGCACACACAGGGTGTATATATATGTTGTTGTTGTTTTTTCTCTCTCTCTTTACTTTGTTTATACTGTTACGTTACGTTTATTTATTTGTAGTAAATTATGATGATGTTCTATGTACAGAATAACAATTACAATACTTCTGAGATATATTATAATTATACTATCCTCTGCTATAATATTGCTTCATACCTTATTACAAATGTATATATAATAATGACTTCAACACTTCCCCCAAACTGTACTTGATGAATAATCCCTCAGAAGATGTTGATCCAGACTTGCATGTATATAATTCCCCCAATCTTCATAGTATCTACCTTCAGAGATTAATGTAAAGTTCTCATATAATCCATATATAAGTCTTATCCATTTTAATGCCCGAAGTTTACAGAAAAACTTTGAAAATATTTCTCAATTCTTGTCAATGATAAATCATTCCTTCTCTTTTATAGCAATTTATGAAACCTGGATATGTGATACAACATCAGTTAATTTCAATCTAGATGATTATAATTTTTTGAATGTTAACAGGATATATGGACGAGGGGTTGGTGTTGCGCTATTTGTGAAAAAAGATAATATATACTGTAAGAACAGATATCGTTTATAATCAAGAGTCCATTTTAACATGTGAATATTTGTTTATTGATTTCTTAGATGTAAACCACAAGAGGTCTACTGTTGGTGTCATATATAGAAAACCAGGATCAAATCATGAAATATTTTTTAAATTTTACAACAATGCTGTTATAAGTAATGAACATAGGAATATTTATATCACTGGAAATTTTAATATTGATTTGTTTAAAGATGACGATACTGTTAATGAGTTTCTTAGGCTTAATTCTGTATTTGGTATATTCCCGATTATACAAACCCCAACTCGTATTACATTAAGCACTGCTACCCTTATCGATAATGTATTCACTAATGTACTTGATTCAGAATTCGACTCAGGTAGTCTCTGTCCTGATGTTAGTGATCATTTACCAATTTTTCTAGTCTATAAAAGTTCTAGTAATAATAATACTTATCAACCAATTTCAATTAGTTTTTTTTTCGTAAATACTTAGATAACAATATACGCAGTTTTCAATATGATCTTTATCATGAAGAGTGGACCAATCTTTATAATATTACAAATGCTAATGATGCTTATTCCTTTTTTATGAACCGTTTTACTCATTTGTTTGACATTTTCCTTTGTTAAAAAGTAAACACACTAAAAGAGGGATTAAAAAACAATGGATAACAAAGTATTTATTGAGATGCATAAAGAAAAATAATCGTTGTTATAAACAATTTCTACAAACAATACCTTGGAAAATTAAAGAAAATACAAAAACTATAGAAATAAATTACATAATCTGTTAAAGCATGCAAAAAAAAGCGAGGGGTTCAAACATGTAATATGGTCGAATAACCCTTGCCACTTGAGCTTCTTTGCCTTCGGGATTCTGATAAATCATCTGATAAATCATCTGATAAATCAGAGTTAGTATCTGGCTCAAAAAAGTCCTCCAACTCGGAAACGCGGTCACTTTGCATCTCTCTATTTCAGTTACTCGACACCTGAGAAATTAAAAAAGGGGGGTTATGAAATATCTTTAAAAATTGATCAAATCCCAGGATCAAATTCCTGAAATTCCTGCTAGATTTGATAGCTCATTCAGCCAGGATTATTTCATTTTGAAAAGTAGAACCACTGACCTCCAGTCCCACCCAGTCCTCCGTCGATTCGATATAGTACGGACTTTCCGAAATCTGTGACTAAGCAGGATAAGTAGTAACTTTAGACGTACCGTAGTGAGACCCCGAGAGTGAGACACCTTTTTTGCATCTCTGCGAGCTGCATGCTGGTATACGGTACGTCTTCATCGGCGCCGGGGCGGTATTGATTCCGTTCTAACCTCATGTGCAAGTGCCTCAGACAAATTAGATTTTTTCGTGTTATTGATATTATCCCATTGTGATTCTGGTTACAAGTGATCATGGAAAGTAACATAAGTTGAAACTGCTATTAACAGGACTTACCATTAAAAAAACTTTTATGTCATGAGATTTTCATTTTTGTTTGGTTTCTTATGACTGCATTGAGTTCTGAGATACCATTTTGAACATAAAAAACATCTCTTCCAAGGTATTGTAATGACAGCTTACTTGGGAGGGGGGTTGGTGTCTGTACTGTCCTGAGCCGGGGTTGGAATGAGAGCTCACCTGAGATAGGGGGTACATTGAGCAGTGTTCTGAATTTAGGGGGTCTCCAAGGCAGGAAAAGCCCGCGCAAAGCCCGCGATAGGGGGTTCAGAAATTTTGGCAGCCCTGAGATTGGGGGTGCTTTCAAAGGGAGGGAACAAGCATACGCGTACCCTAAATAATACTGAGTGGGGGCCTGGGCTCAGATAGATGAGAACATTGTTGAAATAAAAGTTAAAAAAACAAAACAAGAGCTGTATATTTGGGCAAAGTGTTTGCTGATCTTGTAGAAAATATATTGATAATGATTATTCACTCCGAATACTATATTGATTAATTTCCTTTTTTCATAAATTGTCCGTTGAACAGAAGGGTCAAATACCGCATTGTGTGTACAATGTTATATGCTGCAGCCTGGAGATCTTGTGCCTCTTACTCTTCATACGTCACTTGGAGGTGTGACCTCAATTTGCCAATCAGCTCACGAGTTTTAAGGAACGGTTCCAAAACCTCTACTTTTCCCCCTTTTTCGCCAAAACGAGACATAATTTGGACAATCGATTGCCAGATTCGTGATTAGAAGGCACAAATACATGGAAACAGCACCCATTTTCACTCTAATCTAGTCAACCTTTAAATAATAACATTCTTACTGACTCAAAATATGGGTTTGGGAAAAATCATTCAACTACACATGCTTTGATAGATTTACAAGATAAAGTTTTGTCAGCAATTCATACTAATAAATTTTGTATTGGCATTTTCATGGACCTCTCCAAAGCTGTTGATATAGTTGATCATAGAATACTCTTGTCAAAAATTGGACCACTATGGGATTAGGGGCTTGCCACTAAGTTGGTTCGAAAGTTATCTTTGTAATAGATCTCAATATGTAGTTTATAGCAATAATTCTTCCAATTTATCTTCTCTTACACATGGGGTACCACAAGGTTCAATCCTAGGTCCATTATTGTTTTTAATTTATATAAATGATCTTACACATTCATCTGACAAATTTGATTACATCATGTACGCTGATGATACCACTTTAATTTACCCAAACACTCATAATTTACAAAACAATATTAATACTGAAATAGATAAAGTAACAAAATGGTTCAAATTAAATAGATTGTTGATAAATCCTAGTAAAACAAATTACATTACGTTCTTTCTTAGGCAGTCTAATTTAACTGATTCATTTGATATTTTACTTCTTAAAATCAACAATGATATATTAAATAAGGTTAATAGTGTTAATTTAATTTTCTTGGGGTATACATTGATTATAATATGCATTGGGATACACATGTCAATAAGGTCACTCAAAAGGTATCTAAATGTATTGGTATTTTGTATAGATTAAAAGACTCGCTTCCGCCTTCTGCTTTTAATTCATTTATGTTCTCATACCTAAATTACTGTGTTGCTGTTTGGGGCAATTGTAGTCGAACTAAATTAGATAAATTATTTAAATTACAGAAAAGGGCACTTCGCTAATGCATGGGGTGTCCCTATCGTGGCCCTTCTGCCCCATTTGTTCAAAAAATTGAAATCTCTTAATATTTTTGAGTTGTACTATTACTCCCTTGCTCTCCTTGGTTTCTTTTACTTTCAAAATAAATTACCCTCTAATATTTCTCAAATGTTCACTTTTAATTACCAGATACATAATCATACCCGTTTTAAGGATTCTTTTCACTTATGGCCAGTAATGCCATGAATCAGTACTACATAATTTCCCTGTAATTTGGAACTCAATCCCCAAATATATTTCTAATTGCAATACAATCACTTCTTTCAAAAGAAAAGTTGAAGCATTTTCTTTCCATAAATATATAAAGTTATTTTTATTTTCCTTTGTTATCTAAATTTGTGTTATATTTGTGTTATATTTTATTTTTATTTCTATTTTTATTTTTGTTTTGTATTTGTTGTCTATATAATTTTCGCAATATTTTTAGGGAACTATACTTGTACAAGGCCCAAGGGCTTTATTTATGTAGTTCCCCATTTCATTTTCTAATTTCGTTTATGACATATTTTTTATTTGTTTTGAATGTACTTTTTAATTGAAAATGAAATAAATGAGAATTGAATTGAATTGAATTGAATTTTGGCTTTCTGTTCATTCTTGCGGTATACTCTGAAGAATGCAAGACGAAAAGCTTTAGTATACATCTCTTCAACGCCAGTTTCCGATAAAATTATCTGATATTATACAGTTTAACGTTCATTTCAGGAGCTTCTACGAGCGAGAGTCCAGTAACACCCCAGCCGCTACCAGTGTTTCCACCTTCTGTGACAAAGCGGTAGGCCTGTTATGTTTTCCACAGGTTTTTATTCAGAAAACTTTTTTGCCTTCAGTTCGTATCATCATCATCATCAAAATGTTATTTAATTAAATCAAGGCAGGCTAATAAAAAAAGCACTTTCTCATTTGACAGGAGGGCACATTCCCTTCTAGTTTGATAGCATATTTCCGTAATAAAAGTCTGTACTTGGTTGTAAGTTTTCTGTTTGATTAACGCACAATACGAGCACTACATGCATTTTTTTGACGTGAAGATTAAGTTTTAAATCGAAATCATCACAGACAATCAGTTTTAACTGATGTTAAAAATACTTCTTTCAAGAGCAAGAAGTAAAATGATTAGACTTTTTAAGTAAAAAAAAATTATCAATAATCTCCTCTTCATAAAGTCTATAAATAGGCCTATACCACGGTGAAATTAGACTAAAGCAATACATGTATTTCCATGATAAATACATTTTTACATACAAATGGGCGACTTTTGATACAATTTTCTTTCATTCCCGTTATCTTATACAGTGTTGAGGAATTAAGTAGAGACAGGGTCACGGACAGGCATATCCTAATTATTTCAATGCAACTCGGTACGAATCATTTCTACAAGATGTGCGATGTCATGGGCATCGATTTCAACACAGCTGATGCCATCTTAGCTGAGGAACGGTCAAATTACTCTGTAACGTACAATAAACTCCTGCGAATATGGAGAGATCAATCACCGAAAACCTGTCACGACCTGGATAAGGTTCTTGTGGATGCTGAGGCTGGAGGACTCAGATTTAGGTACAAGCAAATGCAATCTAAATCGGAATGAATTATATTGCATAATATTTGATGTCCTAGTACCCTTTTCGTCTTTTTCAATGTGCAGTATTAGAATATAAGAATATTTTTCTTTTTTGTCTACCTTTTATTTTGATGGATCTTTTATGATTACAAACACAACATAGTTTCTCATACTTTCAAACCATTTGCATATAAACAGAACAGTGCCCTTTATTTCATTTTTAAATGTATGTTAAACTTTTTAGACGTATATGTATTACGTATTTTTACAATGTGTGACCAAAACAAATTTCCGTGTATTCTTGTGAATCTGGATGAATAAAAGAATTGAATTGAATGTACAAAATGATATCTAGAACTACCAACAGACAAAGTTTCATTCACTTACTTAAATCATTTAATTTGAACTACCTATGATGCGTGTTTCTGGATATTAAATGAAAATTTAACTTAGTAGAAATAGTGGGGCAAAGAAGTGCTCCTTGACCAGCGCTACAAGCCGGGGCGATTAAGAGAGTATAAATAAGACAGTCCGCATTTCCAAACTCTTTTCAAATTCTCTCATTCTGACTTATTTTACCTAAAACCCCTTCAGTATTAAATTGTACCTAATATCATATGAAAGACATTATTTTCATAAAACTTTGCAATATGACGTCCATTTTTAACTACTCTGGAGATTCCCAGGCTGATTCCCTGAATCCCAATGCAGGCTCCGCTTTGGGGGATTTGCCTTTTCATATGCAACGCTTATTGCATATATTTATTTTCTCATACACATGGTAACATATTTTTGTCAGAGTGGAAATGAATGTGATTTCTAATTGAACAAATCAGTTTCTGGTACATTACACAGAAAGGCATCCGCATATTTAAGAGAAATGTTTGTCATATCCCGAAATTTACATTCCCATGACACAAGAAAACCAGCGGTAAAGTATGAAATTCTTGTTTATTTCGGCACATAATTATTCAGATAGGGAGGATTTTCCCCCCCTCACAATTCTGATGTGAGTTGTATCTGAAATATTTTTGTGTAATTTTAATATAATATCTCCGGCATTACTTGCCCAATTTACATGCTTTGAATTCCATTTGGTAAAACGAATCTTCGTTAGCAAACTTGGATTTTCAAAAAGGACATACTGCTTTTAATGTAGAGGGAAAAAAATACCTTCAGACTCTTTCTGGTGTATCTTATCAGCGCTATAGCACGCTCAAGGACGTTAAAAAAATTGAGGCACTTGACATGCTTGATAACATCTCAATCGCACGCACTGTATGTTGTAAAGTCTAACTCCAATGGGTTACAACGAAAGAACTTCATAATGAGGAAAAACAAAGATATATATAATGAAGTATAAAGAGAAGAGGATCGAAAGAAAACAAAGAAATACATAAAGAAACGCAAAGTGAAGGGGATATCAAGAAAAACAAAGAAATACATAAGAATTGAAAGAAGAATGAATAATGTCATTTTCAAAATTTGCTACTTTTGGAACCGTAGTAATGCTTGAAGCAGCGAAAATGTATGTATGATGGCTTGCCATATTCTCTCGCTTTAAAAACGAAGACAAAAACAGATACTGTATACATTTCGCGTTGCTTATACGGTTACAAAAGTAGCAAAATTTGAAAAAGACATATTGCCTCACAAAAATAGCCGTAGAAACGCCTTACCCCAAATTGATGATATTGCTATAATTTTACTCGGAAAAGAATCATCTATACCCACGAAAATAAAAATTAATGATATTGTGCCAATGTTGTCATTGAAATTGGTAGATCTCAGGTTTTTCATTCTTTATGGGTCACTCTGTATCAGGAGAAAAAAAGAGGGAAGCAAAAACAAAGCTGCAATACATAAGAAAATATAAAGAGAAGAGGATAGAAAAAGAAATTAATAAGGGGAAAACAAAGAAATACATAAGGAAATGCACAGAGAACAGGATAGAAAGAAGAACAAAGAGACACATAAGAATAGAAAGAAGAATAGAGAGTGGGGAAAACAAAGAAATACGTAAGGAGAAAAAGAGAGCGCAGGAAAATCAAAGAAATACACAATGAAAATATAGAAAGAGAGAAGAATAACAAGAAATCCTTAAGGAAAATAAATTTTTTAGGATTGGTGTCATGAATAAATTAACCCGAGTCAAAACCCGAGTGCGTGCTTATTCGCCAAATCACACATTTTCACCGAAAAACCCCGTGTTGACTTGGGTTTGTAAGCTTCAGATTAAACCAACGAAATAGCCCGCTATTTGCATCTTCTTTACAAACTAGCTGAAAGCTAGCTCTGATCGGGTTAGTTTCACCGGATTAGAATTAACGGGCTATTTTGGAAACTCGGGCTGATGAAACGGGCCTAATTATGTAGAATTTGCAGTTTGCACCTGTGTATTAAAATTGAATCTCGCTTGTCAATTTATATTTTTCAGTAAATCCCCATCTTACAATAGCTATTTCATTCAATGTATCAGATATTTTTTATGGAGAACATTTATACGCTATTGTTTACTTCACAATTTACTTTATCAACATGTTATATGTATTGTGCATGCTATAAAAGCAAATGACATGTTACTTTTTCTCAAATTTCTATTATGCTGATAAGTTGTGGAAGTATAAGACACATTTTGTAAGATACATAATAAAAGTTTCTGTCTTTTGTTGTTCTTGATTATACCTGCATGAATTTATCTAATTATAATAAATTCATAGTAATTATAACATAACATTGCTTAATATATTTTAGAAGAGATATCATATTATTACAAATACTAAATTAATAAAAATTCTTGGTGTTCATGTGAAATTATTATTTTATCATCTGTACATATAGTATGTTTCAATTTACTAGTAAGCTTTCCTAAATAATTTCAGCATGTAATGGATTTGTATATTCTTTGTATCATTCTATATTTTGCAAGGCACTCTATATTCCAGAATGTCAACTTATCTATGAATATAAGTATATACAAAGAAGATAAACAAAAGTCGTTTCATGCTTTAATCTAACGTTTATTTGAATGTCCCTGTCTCGAATTCTCGTATAGTGCCTTTATTAAGAGATTATGACCAAATTTTATAATTGTGCTTTTGTGTCTTCAATATGCTGACAACAAGTGGATTTTATATGGAATATATATATATATTCATGTACAGGTATATTCGTATTTTCTAACATATTTTAACAATAACTATAATATACATCGCATGGATAATTTCAATTGAAATTGTATAAACATGCGTTAGATTTTGTTCATATGTTTCTCCGTGATGATATACATGTATATCCGTGATGTCATAAAGGCGCAACCATATATGAACAGGCAGTTGATACATACATGTATATAATATATATAAAATATCACAACCAATATATATATATATATATATATATATACAGCTAACAACATAATTATTCATACCCCTTGTAAATTTAAAGTTTATTGTGCTTTTTTACTAAATAAAATGTGGAATGGGGAAAAGTTATCTTTTGTTGAATACTTACAATAATCAGCTATAAATAAAACACAGTTGCAGTTCCACCTCATTTGCATAACAATAGACATGCCCACATATTCACTTCCTGACATCTCCAGATTATTCATACCCTGATCTATTCCTGGAATTTTTAGTATTGTATTTCAAATAGACATATGTTCTGACATTCCTAATATTTTGTGTGTGTTTTGCAACTATTCAACGATGCTTCCTGTCATTGTGAAAGCCGGAAGAAAGGAGGTAAGTCATTGTTAAGGACTCTGCTTCTGGAGTACTTAAGAAATTCAGTTATTGCAGCTTTTCTTAGTTAATGTCAGTATGGCAAAGACTAAAGAACTCAGTGAAGATCTCCGAAAACGCATTGTACTTGCTCACAACGATGGGAAGGGTTATAAAGCCATTTCCAAGCTTTTTAGAGTTCCTGTTGCCACAATACAGAGCATCATCAAGAAACACAAGAAGTTCCACACTGTGAAGAATGTTGGGAAGCGCGGTCGGAAGCCCAAGATTTCCTCTCATCTTGCTCGGAGAGTGCGTCGAGAAGTCCAGGGTAACCCTCGCATCACCATCAAGGCTCTCCAGGACCACCTAATTGGCGAGATGGGCACCAAGGTATCTGGGCAGACAATCAGGCGCACTTTGCACAAGGAAGGTCTTCATGGACGTCGACCAAGAAAGACACCACTTCTTACTAAGAAGCATCGGGAAGCTCGACTGGCATTTGCAAAAAGGCATGAGGACAAGGATCCACGCTTCTGGTCATCAGTTCTATGGTCAGACGAGACCAAAATGGAGTTGTTCGGGCATAGGGATGTCTCGTTCGTATGGCGCAAAAAGGGTGAAGCCTTCAACCCCAAGAATACTGTCCCAACCGTGAAGTTTGGAGGAGGAAGCATCATGCTGTGGGGGTGCTTCTCAGCTAGTGGGCCTGGCAACCTGGTCAAGGTGGAAGGCATCATGAAGAAAGACCAGTACATCAAGATTCTTGAAAACATCAAACAATCTGCAGAGAGTCTTCAGCTTGGGCCAGAATGGGTGTACCAACAAGACAATGACCCCAAACATACTGCGAAGGCAGTCAAGAAATGGTTCGAGGACAGCAATGTGGATGTCCTAGAGTGGCCAAGCCAAAGCCCGGACCTCAATCCCATTGAGAATCTGTGGAAAGTGCTAAAGACCAAAGTTCATGCCCGAAGGCCTTCCAACCTCAAAGACCTGGAGACCTATGCCAAAGAAGAGTGGGCAAAGATTCCTATAGAGATGTGCCAAAGCCTTGTGAGCAAGTACAAGAACCGTTTGGAGGCCGTCGTCACCAACAAGGGCTTTTCCATAGATTACTAACTATGACTTTGAACTATATCAAGAAAGGCTATGAATAATTCTGGATGAGCCATCTTTGATAAAACGATTAGTAAAATACCCCTGAACAATGAAATTCCATAAATTGTCTTGTGTAATAATTTCTGTATATGTTTTTCACGTACTCAAATAACAAGAGATGAAAAATTTAAAAAACTGGCAAGGGTATGAATAATTTTGTTGTTAACTGTATACATGTATATAGCGTGAGGATTGATGACACAGGAGACAAAGGACGTAGCTGAACTTCAACTTTATTGGATCAAGCTTTCGGCCTTAACGGCCTTCTTCAGAACCTGAAGAAGGCCGTGAATACAAACATGTTTGTATTATCATCTTCAGAACCTGAAGAAGGCCGTGAAGGCCGAAAGCTTGATCCAATAAAGTTGAAGTTCAGCTATGTCCTTTGTCTCCTGTCCCATATCAATCCTCACGCTATACAATTTACCGAGACGCCATCGAAATCTTAAAGTTGGGTATCTTCGCATATATATATATATATATATATATATGACCCGGGTTCGATTCCCGGCGGAGACATTTTTTCAGCCTTTGCAAAAATTTCAAAAAGGGAGGACAGCTCTGGGGAACTTTGATTGAGCTACGCAACGTTATTCTCGCAATTTCTTTCACATTTGTATTTATTTCCACGAGATTTGCCAAAGCTGTTGTATATGTTATTTCCTTACACTTAGCGTAGCTCAATCAAAGTTCCCCCAGAGCTGTCCTTACACTTATATATATATATAATTGTAATTGTATATATATATATATATATACAAAGTTTAGGAAATAACATACTATACAACAGCTTTGGCAACTCTTGTGGAAATAAGTACAATTGTGAAAGCAAATAAGAGAATGATGGTTACGATTCCGGCGGAGACATTTTTAACAACCCGTTTGCACAAATCTACAAAAGGGAATCCGGAAAAAGAATCCGGAAAAAACTCTGTATTTGTTACTGATTCACTAACATTCAATTCAATTAGAACGGATTAGAACATTATCTTCGCAACCGGATGGCTGAATTTATCAATGAAATATATGCAAAATTAAAATGTACAATTACAATTACAGTGAATATAGTTTAGCACACAAATAGAAATATAATTGTAACCTGCAATGATTCTAGTTCTGTATCGTTTCATTAAATTGAATAATCCTGCTCAAATATGAATTATGCAGGGTGCAGACAATTCAATTCAGTTCACTTTCAATTTCAAGATATTTTTTCCAACTTTTCAATATTTCTCTAAATATTTTTCTAAATATTGCATTCTGTATTCCTGCTGATCCGTGGGTTTGTTGACGTGCCGGTGCTAGATTCTGGAGACCTTTATCTTCTTTCCCCTTTTCTCTATTTTTAAAGTGTTATTTAATATGCTATTTAAAGAATGATTTTTTTTTAAGGAGGCTGCACCCTACAAGCTCTGCTTTCTAGCAGTCTCCTCCATTGCCAACCTATTACATAACTATCTTCTATAAGTTGTACGTAATATTTTCTATGGTGTTTATACTTATCGTGTATATTGATGTACAACACTAAACGACGTATTGTATTTGTTGGAAATGGAAATGAAAAATGAAAAAGTGTACAAAGTAATAAAATGAGCTAAATAATGTATATGTATTTGAAACAAAAATATGACAAAATATACATTTAATGTGGTACATACATAGTTGGAGGACACACCTCGAAAATCAAAGGCTTGTGGCGAGGGTGCCCTTAGTAATTAATACATAACATTATACATGTATAATAGAAAATGATTGATGTAGGTTTATTTGCAAAGGAAATGGCAATATCAGTTTGGTTATAATAATTGAAAGTCTATAATTAAAAATAATAAGTTAATAATAAGTATTTGGCGTCACCTGTACATGGGAGGGGGAAAGCGAACTGAATCACTGTAACCCTTAGGTCTCTCCTCCCGATATAACTGATTTGGATGTGCAGGTGTACCACTACACCGGGGTTTCTCCCTACTCTTATTCAAATAGTGCAATGGGTTCTTAACGTGCAAAGCTGGTGACTGTCCTCTACACGGGCCTCCAGTTAACGTCCTATCCGAGGGACGGAGTCCTTTCCACTGTAACACAGCCTGCGTCTATGAAACAAGGGGGGCCGGGGCACGTTAACACACAACGCATGCTTTTAATCTAAACATTTCATGAATTTTAGAAATGATGCGGCCTGTGGTGGGCCAATAAGGAGTGCAGATTAAAACAAAAAGACAGTGTATACTAATGACACCACTTTCAGATGCCTTCAGATATTTTGACTAAAATCACACCAGACAATTTATAAGTTTGATTGATTTATTCGTCAGGTATACTGCAATACAAACATAACCAGGTACCATGACAGGATAGCCCATGAAAGCCGAAATGGCTTATTTCCAATGGGGTCCTTAAGTTTGCTTAAATGAAAGTGAAATATGCTTACTGAATGCGTTTCGAGGCTGCATTTTGTTTTGATTAAGACCATGTAGGTAGTATCGATTCACATGCAGGCAGATGAATGATATTGAAAATCGTATTTATATATTTTATGTTCTATAAAGTTACCTTAGAGTATGCTCGTCTGGAAATATATGTTAAGAATTGTCTCCTGACGAAGAAAATAAAACAAAAAGTGATGATCTAGATTATATCTCTATACACATTTATCATCAAATTCATTAATCTGTCCATCGTGTTATTTCACATTACGGTGTCAATGCACATGGTTACAAACGATAGAAAGAATAATGGATGTGTACTAATGCAGATTACCTGCAATAAAAATTATAGTAATGCTTGATGTGTGTTATTGTATCCCCCGGCAGTATGCCGGAGGATACTTTGGATTCAGCAGCGTTTCGCCGCCGCCGCCGCCGCCGCGTCACATTCTTGTGTGCGCTCTAGCGGTCACATTTCTCGACGAATTTCGTTCAGACTTCCTATGGACGTGTATCTTGGTAAAATCTGGACCCCTATAGTTTCTGGTGATGCTGCCCCCAGTGTTCCGTCTTTTATAGGGTAAAAGGCCATATTTTTGGGAAAGTTTGTGTGCGCTCTAGCGGTCACATTTCTCAACGGATTTTGTTCAAATTTTGTATGAAGGTGTCTCTTGGTAAAATCTGGAACCCTATAGATTTTGGTGATGCTGCCCCCAGTGTTCCGTCTTTTATAGGGTCAAAGGTCATATTTTGATAGATGTCTTGTGTGTACTCTTGTGTGCGCTCTGGCGGTCACATTTCTCAACGGATTTTGTTCAAATTTTACATGAAGGTGTCTCTTGGTGTAATTTAAAAACCTATAGTGTTTGGTGATGCTGCCACCAGTGTCCCGTCTTTTATAGGGTCAAAGGTCATACTTCAGGACATGTCGTGAGTGCACTCTGCAGGCCACATTTCTCAATGGATTTTGTTCAAATTTTGTATGGAGATGTATCTTCGTATAATCTACACATGTTTAATTTTTCGTGATGCTGCCCTCATTGTTCCGTCCTTTATAGGGTCAAAGGTCATTTTTCCATTTCTTGCACTCTTCTGCATTTCTTGACGGATTTCGTTCAAATTTTGCATGAAGGTGTCCCTGGTGTAATCTAAAAACCTGTAGTTTTTGGTGATGCTGCCACCAGTGTCCCGTCTTTTATAGGGTCAAAGGTCATACTTCAAGGGATGGCGTGAGTTCACTCTGCAGGCCACATTTCTTGATGGATTTCTTTCAAATTTTGTATGGAGATGTATCTTGGTATAATCTACACATCTTTACTGTTTGGTGATGCTGCCCTCATTGTTCCGTCCTTTATAGGGTCAAAGCTCATTTGTCCCTTTTGTGCACTCTTACTTCTGCATTTCTTGACGGATTTCATTCAAATTTTGTATGGAGATGTATCTTGGTATAATCTACACATATTTAATTTTTGGTGATGCTGCCCTCATTGTTCCGTCCTTTATAGGGTCAAAGGTCATTTTTCCATTTCTTGCACTCTTACTTCTGAATTTCTTGACGGATTTCGTTCAAATTTTGCATGAAGGTGTCCCTTGGTGTAATCTAAAAACCTGTAGTTTTTGGTGATGCTGCCACCAGTGTCCCGTCTTTTATAGGGTCAAAGGTCATACTTCAAGGGATGGCGTGAGTTCACTCTGCAGGCCACATTTCTTGATGGATTTCTTTCAAATTTTGTATGGAGATGTATCTTGGTATAATCTACACATCTTTACTGTTTGGTGATGCTGCCCTCATTGTTCCGTCCTTTATAGGGTCAAAGCTCATTTGTCCCTTTTGTGCACTCTTACTTCTGCATTTCTTGACGGATTTCATTCAAATTTTGTATGTAGGTCCATTATAGATTACACCTCTACAGTTTTTGGTGATGCTGCCTCTAGTGTTCCGTCTTTCATAGGATCAAAGGTCATATTTTAGTGGATGTCTTATGTGCGCTCTGAGGTCATATTTCTTCCGAATTTTCTATAAAAATGCATTATACTCTAATCTACACAAATCGTTTTGGTAATGCTGCTCCTGGTGTTGACAATATTCCGGGCCACTGGCGGCAATTTCTACACCATCCTTTTGTTTGAGGGAGGGGATGGGGGAGGGTCTTTGTCCCTCCTTCAAATCGCTGCCAGCGCCGGGGGATACATTTCGCATTGCGCGGCACGAGGAATGCACATTTCTAGTTAATTTTCAACTTTAAAAAGATATTGGTCTTTTATGTTAATTCATGGTTATTAAATAATATTCATGTTAAATTTTCAATAGTCTTTTTATAACTTACCCACATCATAATTTTCATGATTTATTTAATGTACAACTTTCCGACGGTATGTTTAAAGTGATCATTAAAATGAAAACGATATTATCTTACTTTATGTACACCTGGGCCCCGTTTCATAAAACTTGTTGTCAGTAACAAGTTTCGATGGTTGTTATAAGCTACTGAAATCCTTACATCTGATTGGCTGAGAGCAGATTTGTCATAGAAGTGTGGCAGTTGTTACTGATAACAAGTTTTATGAAACGGGACCCACTAGTGGATGTGGCATGTGAATTTCCATTTTCCTTTCTGATTACCAGACGAGTCCCTCTCAACCTCGTCCGTTCCCACTGTTTGGATCTACATGAAGTAAGCGTAATTAAGAAGTAATGATAGCTCTACACTGAGAGCTGAAAAACGAATATGATCATTATAGTACTATAATTAAACATTTGTTATTTTACATATTTTGACATCTTATTCCTGAATAAATGTATGAACACGAACTTTCAATATTTAGAAACCATACATTTTCCTAAAACTTAGTAGTATAAGCACGAAATATTAAGAAGTAACGATAACTCTGCACTGGGAGCTGAGAAACGAAATATTGTGATCATTGTAGTTACTAATTAAACTTTGTAATTTAAAATTTTGTGTTTTGACTGACGTCTTATTCCTGAATGAATGAACGTTTCCTGAATAAATGTATGATCAGTTGAACATGTGCTTTCAATAAATTTATCAAATAACACCACTGCTTATTTTTCAAGATGGAAAGGAAACTCGCGTAAATATGGTCAGACATGCACCATGTGCAGTTTTCTGAGTGTGTTATACTGAAGAAAGGCAATTATTATTGTTCCTGAAGAAAATGAAATTTCCCTCTATTAAAGATACGATATTGTTACTGAAGATGAACCAAAATTACCTCTTTTAATTACGGGCAAAATAATTATGGCTATTTCTTTGGAATAAAAGTTTGATTTCGCTTTAATTTACCCAAATCATATGCTTGCAAAATGTGTGTTCTTGGGGGTGTTTCACAAAGAGTTAAATTTGACCAAGAGTCGCACTTATTGTGTGCGGTACATGACACATCCCCGCATTGGTCAGATCATGCTCAGGGGACGCGCGCTATGGGTAATCTACCAATGAGATTACGCGTTTAATGCCGTATGCGCATTGGCACTTACGCGTGACTTTAAGTCAAACTTAACTCTTTGTGAAACACCCCCAGGGCCCCGTTTCATTGCATAGTATATAATTGAATGGCATACTATAAACACAACAAAAAAGCACCCCCTAATCAAAATGGCGTAACTTTTTAACGAAAAGGTTTTGAGCAAAATAACTTGGCAGGAGTGTTTCTAGACTTATTGACTAACTTTTCTGTGAAAATGAGATTCATCCTTGAGTGTTGCATGAGTGAGCAGACATTAAAGGCAAAAAGGTCACTTTTCAAAAGTCACAAGGGTCATGTTGGGGATTCTGTGAAACAACATTTTAGCGAATTCGGTTTCCGGTGCATATTTATGTGTTGTTGTGTATCATCCATTGCTTGACCCCCTCACGCCTATCCCAACACCTTTTTCTCATTATAATAGTTGGGTGAGCACAATTTAGAAAAAAAATCAACCCTCCTGAATTTGAAATTGCAAATCCATTCAGCTTATTGAAAAAATAACTTAAGATATTTTTACCAAAATGTATCCTCGCATGTTGTGTGAACATAAGAGGTTGTCATCGTGCCTTGGTTGTACACTTTAAAAATCGCGCAAGAAATGCTCAAATGTATTGTTAATACAGCATAAAAAATGACCCTTGTGACTTTTGAAAAGTGACATTTTTGCCTTTAATATATGCCCACTCATGCATGACTTGATGGATCAATCTCATTTTTACCGGGAAGTTAGTCAATAAGTGTAAGAACACCATAGGTGTCGATTGGGGGGGGGGGGGGGGGGTGGAGGGTATACATGTATACCCCCCCCCCCCAAAAAAAAAAAAAAAAAAAAAAAAAAAAAAAATGAGGTGGGGGTGGGGAGATTGCCTGTATTATCATCCCCCAAATATTTTTGGATAAAATAAATAAGAATTATGATACATTCACTTAAAATTAATAATTATCCAAATCATTATGTTTGATCTTGAAATACCATCACATTCTGTAATGATTAGAAGTAAAGAAATAAGAAATGCCATAATTTCAATGCGAATATCGAAACAAATTCGTTCGCTCGCATTGTTATTCTCAATTAAGGGGTTCCGTCCATTAGCGTAGATCCGTGCATTCCTTCTTTTAGTCATTAAAACCATTTTAGGATGCTCTAAAATGTAAGTTTTATAGACAGATTTTTGAAAAAGTCCCTGGTGTGGGGCATAATTGTTTTCTTTCAGGACTCCTAAAAGGGTTCAAAATTTGAAAAAATAATTGCTTTGCTCGCTATATCATGTACGTTTCATATGACTCTTGCTAAATATTGCGCCCCCAATATAGGATAAAGTGTATAAAACAGCATTTGCAAAGGTTCAACTTTGGAAAGAAATCTCAACTTTAGGTAGCCTTGCAGAATTTCTCGACTCTTTCTCAAGCCTATGGTTATCGTTTTGTTCCCAATTGTAGAAGTAAGTGAATAGAAAACCGTTTATCAATGTATAAAAGTCGAGCTTCTCTACCGCTCAATATTGCGGTGGTCAATTGCAAAATTTCCCGGGTAAAATGCACAAGAAATTGCGTTTTTTAGGGTTGAAACTTCAAAAGTCTGCCGCTCGGTCGCTTTGCTCCCTCGCTTGTACAAAAACGTATATAAGTTTAGGCACTCGGGGGGGGGGGGCATAACTTCATTGTTTGCCCCCCCCCCCCGGCGCCATAATCCCTAGATACGGCACTGGCTTCGCTCCTTCGCCGGTCACCCCCCCCCCCCCCCCCATCATGAACACGGATCGACACCCCTGAAAAACACTCTTGCCCATTTTGCTCACAACTTTTACGCCAATTTGATTAAGGGGGGTACTTTTTTTGTTGTGTTTATATTACACACACACACACAACACACACACACTTTTTCTTTTTTTTATAAGTGTTTTTGTTTATTCCTGCAAATTGAAGTAAACATAATACATAACATAATAGTAAATATAAAACCAAATACATACACAAGTTATAAAGCACATCATAACTCCAAGTAAACATAACATAATGTACATGATTGTAACAAAATGTCCCGAACAATAATTATATTCAAAATATTTTAACTATAACAAAACGAAACTAAGAAAAAAGCTGGAGGAACTTGAACTTGAAATCCTAAAACTAAAAGGGGGGAAATTAATTAAAAAGAATTCAAACTTTCTCCAATTAAACTTACTCCCCCTTCCCCACCCCACCCCACCCACATGGACCGTGGAACGGGGGGCTGGGGGCTGCAGCTCCCCCCCCCCCCCACTTTTTTCAGTAAACACGTGCAAACGTATGGCAGTGCAAAAATGTGGTTATACGCGCAGCCCCCCCCCCCCCCCATTAAGCCCCTCCACTTTCCAAGACGTTCCGCGGCCCCTGACCCATATACACACAACACACACCCAGACACACTCCCAGGGGGGGGGGGGGGGGCACTCCGATATATGGGTGTACACATGCGCGTCCAAGAAAACGCGTAAAAATGGGACCTTTTTTCAGGTGGAGCGCGTAACACGCGTTAAGGGGTCCAAAAACGCTGATTTTCAACAAAAAGGGGTGCTTTTGACTAATCTGGCCGAAGTCAAACCTGTTTAGGGGGGTTGGATGATGAAAAAACCGCACAAAAATCCTCGTTTAGGGGTCTTTTTTCATCCAAGTATAAAACCTGTTTAGGGGGTATATTGAAAACCCATGGACACGCATGTGTACACCCATTATCTGAGTGCCCCCCCCCCCCCCCCCCCCCCCCCCCGGACACACTCCTCTCACAAATGGTAATCCGCTCACAAGGGAACATCCAGTAATATAACTTTTAAAAAAAAGATTAGAAAAAGGAAAAGCAACAAAATTTGATCATACAGAAGCGGCATGATCTTCAGCAATAATAAAGGCCATCAACATGATAAAATAACCTACCAAATACAGCTATAAATTTGGCCCAAGAACTGACATTTGATAATACAAAAAAAAAATATGAAAACTTAACCTGATCCCATTTTTGCAAATGTAAGCCCATTTTCCCTATTTTCATTGCCAATACCTTTTCCTCTTCCTTATAGTCCAAAATCATTTGCCTTATTCGTTCGATTGATGGTACCAAAGACTTGAAAATAATAAATTTTACAGTAAGAATAACTGAATTACAACATTTAATTCTAAAGGAATTTCCTGCCAACCCTATATCCTCCCAATCCATATTCCCAATGTAAAACTTCTTGCCATGCCTGTTACTCCCCCTTCCCCACCCCACCCCACCCACAGGGACCGTGGAACGGGGGGCTAGGGGCTGCAGCTCCCCCCCCCCCACTTTTTTCAGTAAACACGTGCA
This sequence comes from Heliocidaris erythrogramma, assembly GCA_025617745.1. NCBI lineage: Eukaryota > Metazoa > Echinodermata > Echinoidea > Camarodonta > Echinometridae > Heliocidaris > Heliocidaris erythrogramma. The sequence continues at coordinate 35,866,404 of CM046869.1, read as the reverse complement.
AACGTATGGCAGTGCAAAAATGTGGTTATACGCGCAGCCCCCCCCCCCCCCATTAAGCCCCTCCACTTTCCAAGACGTTCCGCGGCCCCTGACCCATATACACACAACACACACCCAGACACACTCCCGGAGGGGGGGGGGGGGGGGCCACTCCGATATATGGGTGTACGCATGCGCGTCCAAGAAAACGCGTAAAATATGACCTTTTTTCAGGTGGAACGCGTAACACGCGTTAAGGGGTCCAAAAACGCTGATTTTCAACAAAAAGGGGTGCTTTTGACTAATCTGGCCGAAGTCAAACCTGTTTAGGGGGGTTGGATGATGAAAACCGCACAAAAATCCTCGTTTAGGGGTCTTTTTTCATCCAAGTATAAAACCTGTTTAGGGGGTATATTGAAAACCCATGGACACGCATGTGTACACCCATTATCTGAGTGCCCCCCACCCCCCCCCCCCCCCCCCGGGACACACTCCTCTCACAAATGGTAATCCGCTCACAAGGGAACATCCAGTAATATAACTTTAAAAAAAAAGATTAGAAAAGGAAAAGCAACAAAATTTGATCATACAGAAGCGGCATGATCTTCAGCAATAATAAAGGCCATCAACATGATAAAATAACCTACCAAATACAGCTATAAATTTGGCCCAAGAACTGACATTTGATAATACAAAAAAAAAATATGAAACTTAACCTGATCCCATTTTTGCAAATGTAAGCCCATTTTCCCTATTTTCATTGCCAATACCTTTTCCTCTTCCTTATAGTCCAAAATCATTTGCCTTATTCGTTCGATTGATGGTACCAAAGACTTGAAAATAATAAATTTTACAGTAAGAATAACTGAATTACAACATTTAATTCTAAAGGAATTTCCTGCCAACCCTATATCCTCCCAATCCATATCCCAATGTAAAACTTCTTGCCATGCCTGTTGAGTATGTTTCTACATGCATTTGACAAAAAGTTATCTGGAACGAATCTTTAGTATAAATAGCACCATGCAACATTTTAAATTGAAACTCCCCGGAAACTCCCTCTGTTTTCTGACGAGGGTTACTTTCCGAGTCTAAGAAAAATTTCTTTCAATTCATAATCCAAATAATCAAACCGAGTGATTCACTTGAGTTATACCATGTTCATACAATTCCCTATCAAAGATCATTTTATTTGCCATACATATTTGTCTATTATTAAATATAAAAGGACTAATTTTTGTGTTATTAAAACTTCTACACGATTCCATTTCGTGCCAAGCTTTCAAAATTTCAAAATAAAATTGTGGAACTTTCAAATGTAATTGACCCATATTATAATCACAGAGAAAAATAAATCTTCCTCCTACTGCACTATAGCAATATTCAAAATAAACTTTCCATCCTTCCTGAATTATTATCCCCATATAAAAACCTTTTCAACAACATTACTCTTTGAGTTTTAACAAATATCTCAAAATTCCACATTCTTAGCCCCAAATTCGTAGTCCTGAAACATAATTTTTCGTTTTATTCTATCTTTTCCGCCCCATATAAACTCAAAACAGAGTGTTTCCACTTCCCAAAAGACCCACCGCGGAACTACAATAAGAGATGAAACATAATTCAATTTTGAAAGTGCATATGTTTTAATAAATGTATTTCCCCATAATAGTTAGATCCCTCTCTTTCTACCATCCCAATACCTTTTTTTATTTTACTTAATATCTCTTTATAATTTAGCTCTTCTTTTTTTTAACATCACGTACAAATTGAACTCCCAAAATTTTAACTTCCTGTACCAATTTTCCAAATAAAGGTACTTTGGGTCTCTCAGTATCATTAACCATCCATAGAAAATTCGTTTTACCTTTATTAACTTTAAGACCACTCCATTTTTCAAATTGTCAAAAATAAACACACGCACACCCACACACACATACACACGAATATAAGGCCGGGGCTATTAAAGGCGGGGTCAATTTTGTAGAGCCCTTTTTTAATCAGTGGTGCAGCTACATGCAGAGGGACGTACACTTGCCCCCCCCCCCACCCCCAATCGAATGGCGAAAAGAAAGAAAAAGCAGGTGGAAAGAGAGAAAAGGAAATGGGGAAGGTGGAAAGGACGAGAAAGGGAGACGATATGACCTCTTCCGGCACACTCCTCCTAATCACAGTAGAATGTTATTTTGGCCAAAGTGGAAACAGAAAATCTCATACATGCATGTGTCCGTTCCGTAAAACTTGGGGATATTTTTAAGACCGACATTTAACTCTAATTCACAAACCGGTGCAAGAATGTGTCCTAGCTCATTAGACGACATATACATAAACATACATGTCATACATTGAGAAGAAAAAAATATGAAAAAAATATGAACCATTAATCAATGGGCCAATCCATGTTCTTGCCATGGCCGGGGGGGGGGGGGGGGGGGCCCCCGTCCCCCGGGATCGCCGCCCATATAATATGATCACGCAGAATGCCCTTTTTTGGTTTGAGTTTAGTTCATCTTATTTGCATTCATTTAATCTTATTTGAATTTGCCATTTAGTCTTACTTGGATTTCATTTATGCGGCAACAAAGACATTTTCTCGTCTCGATTACTGTTAAGAACGCGACGTCGGCCACGCCCACCGGCGGCCATGCTGCATCTATACCGGTACTAAGTCTTCACGTTAAACCATTGAGTTTCGTCAGATTCAGATGCAGTATACTGAATTGTTCATTCTCTGATCTCTACCATATGCTGAACGTTTGTTGAGGTAAATCATAATTAATTCGAATACAGCTTTACTGCTCTTTCTTTTAGGTGTTATAGTGCAACTGCAAGGAAATATCAATATACTTTATCAAAAATCGGCGAGGAATTTGCAGTGGGGATGCATAATCATGGCAATGCCCATGCCCATGGTAGTGGACACAGATTGCGTATCATGCTAACTCTGAATGTATGTGAAGGCGAACTGAGAAAGAAGCGCCCATGAAGCAACATTTCGTCATTACTGGACGTGGATCTAACTTCGGAAGTAGGATCTTAAAACCGGACAGGGAATGTGATAATGTTGAAAAGTTATCGGTCATCAACTTCAAGCTGTCCAGTGGACTTTCGTTTTTGCAGAGTTAAAACCAGATCTAAATAAATCAATGCCACTGGCACTGCCACACTGGCCCGATTAACTGATTAATCAAAACCTGAATTGAAATGAATTCTCATCAAAAGTCATAACTCATATCACTATCTAACTCGAGCCTCAACTTCAAGAGTCAAGAGTCAAGGGAGCGCTGCCACCGGCAGTCCAATATGATCCCTTTGTCATGTTTGTTACAACCATTGTTGTCGTGATCCATTTAGTAGCAAATTCATGTAAAATTAAATCTTATAAGTTATACAGTTTTTGATTTTGGTGTCTGTTTTGAGTGAAGCAGTGAATTTGCGACACAGTCTCACTGGCCACCACATCAGCAAGCAATGGTCATATTGACCATTAGAATCATATACATGTGTGTATACTGGGTATTGGGGATACAGATGTAATTTTGTTTGAAATTGATGTTTTTGGGGGCAAACTGATACTTAAGTATCATTCTTTAGATTTTAAGTTATCAGTTCGTTAAGATACAAAATGTAGAAAGTTATAAAAACTTACATTTACAGCCCTCTTTTTGGTACTTGTTACCCACACCTCCATACGGATGACGACTGCTCTCAATAATGTTGCGCACTAGTGAGGCCGCTCTACATGGTTACGCACCGTAGATACGTACGCAGAATGTTACGCACACAAGCTATTCTACGAAGACCTGAAAGGGCCAAACTGACGACGTAAAAAAATTAAAAATATTACGTACGTACGTAGTAATTATTACGTACGTACGTAATATTTTTTATTTTTTTACGTCGTCAGTTTGGCCCTTCCAGGCCTTCGTAGGAGATCGACGAACCCATCGCGCCGGTACTACTACGAGCGCTGAGGGCTCCCTTCATCATAATCGTGAAAAATACAAACTGGATGCTGACGGGACAGTCTCGATAGCAGTTATCGACAAAAAGGACCCAAAATTTCAGGGAACCCTCTTCAAAGGTCACAAAACAACCTGGTAAGTTTTAATCATCTATTATTCAATATAATTCTTTGGATGTAAGTAAACTGCAATATATGAGATTCAATTAAATATAGCCAAAAATGCACAGTGATGCAGTTTAGGTATGGGATGTGTGTTGGCTGCGTTACTACACAGTCGGCAATGGCGTGTACCTATGAGTGCTGGCCACTGCCTCCCACATAGGTTTGGTCCAATGCACTCATACATATGCGAGGTCATTGTAGATAACCTCGCCCTTTGTACCTTCATACCGTGATGATTTGCCTCTCATAGCAAGTCTGATCTTTTGCACATATGTGTGCTGGAAAGGAGCAAGATCGCCGACCAAAAACGGCCTGAAAATTTCACTTGATCAAGATGATAAAGATCCTATTGAAGAATCTGGCATGAAATTATATATTCTATCAGCCTAAAATGTACAAGGAAGTATTTCTCAAAATTTTGCTGATTATATTGGTGTTTTTACCTCTTCAACTTAGAGGTCCATGACCACTGTCAAAATTGACACAGCCCCACATAGTGATGGTTCCGTGAGTGGGTACCATGATCACATGATATTGACACTATTTGAACATCAAGGTGAAATTCAAATCAGCTTCCAAATAAAAATTTGCATTCATTTATTACATGTACGCCTGCATAGCTTAGGACCCTTACATTTTGTTGAACAAAATTTTACACGAGCATCGACTTAAAAAGTAATGTTAATGACATTCGTCCGTCGTAACTTTCTCAGCAATTTAACTTCAGAGTATGTAGATCTGAGATATATAAAGGTAATTTGCATAAACCACTGAATAAAATGACTTGTAGGGGCTGGAAACAAAAAGTGTGTAGCTTTAGGTCCCCCCATCATACTGTGGGTTGTTGTTTTGTTTCTTACATGGTGCAATGATAGCTAGCAATCTTGCTCCTAAAAGATTTCCCATGAATCTTTCTGAAAATATTGATTGTCAAAATTCTTTGCATTGCAGGAAGATGTGAGGTAGAGTCTATATAGTCTGAATAGCAAGGGTGTGACTATTGGAATTCTACTATGGAGAATTAGCTGGAACCAACTCTTACATATACTAAGAAGGGTACAATCTCATAACAGATTGTGGTGACTTCACACAGGAGATGAGCATGTATGTTGAAAAAAATTTGTGTGACAGTTCAAAGGAGTAAGATTGCTAGCGACCACAGAAATAAAAAAACAGCCTGAAAATTCCACTGGATCAAGATGACTAAGATTAAATTTCTAGAGTGATTATATTGGACTAAGATATAGGATATATATCAAAATTAAAGGCACATTTTTGTTTGCACCTGCATCATGTGATCTTTTGTCTTATCCATCCCAGTTCTGCGCCCATGATGCATCAGTGTGTTCAGTCAGGACGGCTTCTGGACACCAAGCAGGTCCTTGGAGAACATCTGTTTGCCAAGGTGTCTGAATTGCATGATGGGAAGGCAGATCGCATCACGGGGATGCTGCTGGAAGCCGAGAATGAAGATGTGATGAGGATGTTGGAGGATGCTACGCTTCTCAGACGAAGGATAGAGGGAGCTCTTCGGGTGATACAAGAGTAAGCTTTGTGATCTGATCTAGTGGGTATTGCATGATTATGAATCGCTGAGTATTTATCAATAATAAATCAGGAAGATGACCAAGAAAAGCCACTTAAAGGGATACGCCACCAGGCGGCCGTGGGGAAAGTCAGGATTGCGTAAGCCCCATTCACTCAGACACAAAGTTTGTACGTCGAACGCGTCCGTTGGACTACTAGGATTACTTTTCGGACTGCACGAAGCCGACCGAATCTTGCATGTTGCGCGGCATGTTGCGCGGCGAATAGCCTGTTCGAAGTTTGCTCCCGCGGGGCAACGGCATGATCAGGTAACGATCAGGCGTGCCCTCTCGCGACATAAAAACCTCCACAATCTGCGGTTGAGTATCCCTTTAATGAAAATATCTTTCAGGTGAATAAGTGAATTATTATTTCTCTTTGGTTTTTTTAAAGTCAAAATTTATGCATAAAATTATCTCTGTTAGCTCACTAAACGATGTATTTTAAGATTATAAGTACAATTCAAACATTCAGCTCTTCATTTTCAATTGAAAATGTTAAAATGATACCTTGAATTTGGATGAATGGTTTACATGAGGAACTACTATTTAATAATTTATATTTAAATTACACAGGGAAGATAAAACTGCCAGTAAGATGGAACAGATGGGTGAAGAACTCTATGCACAGGTGTCAAAGATAGAACCCATTCAATGTGCCAAGATAACAGGTTAGAGAACACTCATATAACGCAGGGGTGTTGTAGGCCTCCAAATATCCCCCCCCCCCTGATTTTCCTTCATTTGAACAAGTTTTTAAGCTTCAGGATTTATTTTAATACTCTGATGTAGAGCATTTATTTATTGGTTAAAATCAAAATCAATCAAAAGCTTGCACTGGTTGTGATGTAATAATATTATAGTTCTATATACAATATGTATGTGCTTACATGTATTGAATGAGTTTATCAGTAGCATAAACATTTACTGGGCCATGTTTCATAAAACTTGTTATCAATAACAAGTTACAATAATTGTTATAAGCTACTGAAATTGTTGCATTTGATTGGCTGTGGGAAAATTTGTCATAGAAATGTGGCTGTTGTTATTATTGATAACAAGTTTTATGAAATGGGGCTCTGGTGTTTACATAAATGTACAAAAGATTTACAGAAACAAACCAAAATGCAAATATATTGTGGCATTTTTGAGAGGAGGGGGTTGGGGGGCGGTGGGGGAGTATTATTGGAAGAACTTGAGGTGAATGCTGAGTGAATTACATTTAATAATTTAGATTATTTTAGGGGTTCTACAATTTTATTATTTCAGCCAGAAGCATAGAAATGTACAGTAGTGATATATCCTTTAAGATGTTTATTTGTTCATCATTTCCAGGTATGCTGCTAGAGTTGGATGTAAAGGTGATCCGTCGATTACTCTCATCCCCATCAGAGCTCAGAAATGCCGTCCAGAAATCTCTAAGCTCCCTCAAGGCTGACGGCAGCCGCAGAGAAGAAATAGGAGAGCAGCTTTACGGGTTGGTGGCAAGTCGGTACACTGCTGAGTCAGCTGCTAAGATCACTGGTAGGTAGAATCTGTGGTGTAGGGTGGGTCCAGATATTGAGGGCATGGTGGGGAAGAGGGGGCACAAGTTTTCCTTGGTACATGAAATGCAATTTAAGAAGGCCATTAATTTTGGGAGTGTGTAGGAAGGGGTCGTAGTGTATTGGTTTCATGTTCCGTTTTGCTCTCTCCCTTTTTAAGCCTCCGCCCACCGAAGATGGTGACGGAGGCATTTTGTTTTCGTGTTGGGTTGTCCGTCCGTCCGTCCCGCTTTCTCGTTCTCGTAATAACTCAAGAACCACATGAGGTATGAACTTCAAACTTGGTGCTAGTATGTATAAACCATAGTAAGACGATCTGATTAGATTTTGGGGTAGATAGGTCAAAGGTCACAGAGGCAAATTTCTGAAATTTCAGGTGTTAGCGCATTGTTCTCGTGATATCTCAAGAACCATTTGAGGTAGGAACTTTACAGCTACATATATCTCACATTTTAAAATAATAGTCATAATATTTCGTTCTTGCGTGGCACATATGATGATACTGTGATATAATGTCCGCATGCACTTCTAAAGAGCTTTAGAAATAGCTTGCTATAGCTTTTGGTAACTGTTACCAGCGCACAGTGCATTTCAAGGAATAATCCTACCAGGTACCTATTTACTTCACCTGGGTCGAGTGTGGCACATGTAGATTAATGTCTTGCCAAAGGACATTAGTGCTGTGGCAGGGATTTGAACCCTGTACCTTGTGGTTCACAGTCTGGTGATTTATCCACTAGACCATAGAAATTTATCGATCATTTTTGGGCAGATATCATTTATATAATTTTTTCCTTTAATTTTGGTTTGGATTCTGTAGGTTATATTCCCCCTTCATTACCACAGACCTCAGATTACCTCATTCCACTTTTCTCTCATTGGTTGATACAGGGATGCTGCTTGAGATGTCTGATACTCAACTCAATCAGATGATGCAGGACAAGACGCTCCTAGAGGACAAGATAAGACTTGCAATAGAAGCACTTTCATGTCAGCAACCAAGATGACATATCTTGTTACCTAACTCCATCAGATGGTGCAGGATGATGCAGTGCAAGACACTCCTAGAGGACAAGATAAAAACCTGCAATAGACGCACTCGCATGTCAACAACCAAGATGATATGCCCTTCTTTTTCGGATTGCAATTAAAAAGCTACTGGCCAAAAATATAATTGAATGCAATGGTCTACAGAAAAAATCTGCCCTCCAAGTAAAGGAATTGGAAAATCTCATTTTGTGGAATAATTGACTTAGACTTTGAACAAAATTTAGGCTGGTGGCCAAATATTACTTGGCTGTGGGGTGCCAAGTGTTACACTTGTGAATTGTAACAAAATCAATGATTCTGTAAAGAACCAATCTTGTCGATTGATTTTGTCATCAAAATTAGTCTTTGATTTTATTTCGTCCACAAAAGAAATTGGTCAGATTTATCTTGATACAGAATGACTGATTTAAAAAGAGAATTAGAATTGTTACACTTGGCATCCCATAATGGGCAACAACAATTTTTCATTTTTCATGAGCATCCTACAGAACTTTTGACCTTAGAATTTCATGTGTTATTGTAATACATGCAGTGTCATGCTGATCCATGCCAAATTTTGTGATGTGTGCAAAACTTTGCAAAAGGGATACTTTCCTCAAGTTAAACACAACTGATCTTTACAAAAGGTACCCGCCATTTTGTAGCCGTTTTCTTAGCACAATAGGTACTTACCATTTTGTAGCCAAAAACCCACTGATCAATAAATGTTTTTTTTACAATCAGCTTTCCATATTCACCCTCAAAATCTAGCATTATTCGTCGCCGATTTATAGCCGCTTTCTATGTCCTTGTTGCTAAAGAAATCAGCTACAAAATGGTGAAAAACAGCCAGAAAATAATAAGTGGCCGAAACGAGAAATTTGCTTTTAGCTCACTGTGTGCATGTGAAGTACCAAAAACTTCCTATACATTCCTCTGTGCTACTGGAGCATAAGTATGGGATCCTGTGCAATGATCATTTGTGTGTGATAACTTTAGGGATAACCCAACTTGATTCTGTGTTCAAATTATTGTATTATATTTGGGAAAAAATGCAAAATACATGAAGTATGCAAATTACCGTCTCTTGCATCTGAGTAATTGCTTAATACAGTGCATATAATGTTTAGGGTATTCTTATTTCTTGTAGATTTCTTGTATCTTCAAAAAATATTGGGAATTAACTATTTGTAAAATTTGGCTTGAGTCGATGGGTAGCAGCAGAAAGCCAGAGAAGCATATTAGTGACAGTTTAAGAAAAATCGGACAAAGCTTTAAAAACTTATGGATATTTGAAAATTAAGATAATAGCTGATATGAGAAATTTCCCATTGGCTATGCATCATAATATGTGATGCTGTTCATGCAACATTTAGTAAGGGAACATTTGTTGATTTCAAATAAGAATAAGAATTCTATTTAAACGTGGTAACAACCCCCCCCCCCCCCCCCCCCAAGTCATAGATATCATCCTAACCAGAAAAGTAAATTTCATTCGTTGCCATGGGTATAATCCTGCTTTCGACCACCTTAGGACTTATTTGTCAGCATTTACTTTCGAAAGTTAAAAAGTGTACTTTTATATAACCCATTTAGAAACCCATGCTCCTTTTGTCTGCTCTAAAATAATGTGCATTACCGGTAAGCAATAGAAATCGTGGTCAGAGACTATCAAGACCCACATGATAAGAGTACCCATTCAGTATTCCCTGCATCATGTGGGATCTGTGAAGGAGAAGTTGCCATGGTGTGGTAAAACAAATGGCCTTTGACCGATATCATGGTGGCATAATGCCAAGTATGCATTATCGCGTTTGTAAACCTAGCTTGTGCTGGAAAATGCAGGCATTATGCGCATAATCATGGCAGCCCTAAAATAATGCTCATTATTTTAATGTGGTTACATTGATTCATAAAAAATAATGCTCTTATTCTGCTCCTGTAATGCACTGTTGGGTTTTTAAGGGGTATTAGAAAAGAAAAGATATGGTGAAGGGATGGGGAGATTTTAAAAAATACAGTAGAAGAATATGGTTATAAATTTCACTGCAATGACCATACTTTACAAACTAAAATTACTTCAAAAAACAAAGCTAATACAGAACTTCCAGTTCGTGTTTATTTCTAGTACTTTAATAATCAAGCTGTGGTGTAACATTGCAAATATATCATTCATCAGATGTACATATAATTTGCAATAAATATATACACATATCATTCAAAATATTTGATTAATCACATTCTATTGTCTTTCATTGCCTGTGCTAGATTCTTTGTTTGCTTAACACAACTTCTACATGTATCTATTTCACATAATTGTATCTCAATGTGAAAATCAGAAAGAAATGCTTCATTTTCTAAACAAAGGAAACTTTAAAAACTGTTATATTGTGAAATGGATGACTTTCCATTGGTCCTATGCCGAGGCCCAAATTCACCAAAGAGGTGTATCTTAAGATAACCCATGGTTTAAACCTCCATAAGCACAGTACATGATTACATGTACACGCATGTCCTCATGTATATTTAGTCAGAGGTCGCAGTTTAAACCACGATTTAGACCATGGGTTGAATTAAAACTTCATGATTCGCGCCTTGATGCTCATGTTAGAGTGAAATATGCACTGAAAATATGAAGCTTTGATAATGTTTGGTGAACAAGGAATGCAAGCTACATATGAGACTAATAAGCACCTATGTGCTTAAATATAGACACTGTGCAATTAAATAATTTGAATATACTTGCACCAAGCTAATGGAATTAATATAGTGCCACATTTCCAAAAGGCTCATATTCTTGAACGTGATTTATCTTAAAACTGACGACTTAATTTAGTCTGCAGATTCATGAAAGCCAGGCATCACTGCACCCCAAAGCTCTGCATAAGTTACTCTAAACATGTAACAAAATAAATCAACAAAATGAATTTGGTCCTGATATGGAAATGAGAAAGAAGTGTCATAGTGACAAGTTTCTTTGTATTCTCATTTAGTTACAGAATCATGATGGAATGTACTTTGACATTTGGCACTCCCTAATTCGGTAGACTAAATGGATCTACTATGACGATATTACATCCTGGCCTGTCAAAGTTAGGCAGCTTTCAAGAATGAGGGCCAAAGAGAATAGCACAATCTCTATTCTGCCTCAAGATGGACTGGCAGTTTCATTGCTCTCGACGCAGTATTTGTTATACTACTACCACCCAGCTCTTAATTTTAAGTACAGTCAAAACTCATTAGGAAGAGTTCTGATATGACGAGACTCCTGATATAACAAGGTAATTTTTACGGTACCGAGGTGCTTGTTATAGTGAGTTTCCAGTGTACCAGTTGTGTAATTAGGTGCTGCAGACTAATATCCTGCCATTTCTGCCTTTCGATGAATCGGTTACTGTCTTCAAACTCTGTACAACTCGATTCTATGGACAGTAATATAAGCCTATTCCACCTTGAAATGAGCTTGCACTTCAAAGCTTGTAGCATATGTAGGCGGGTGACATCACTATTACATAACTTCAAAAAGTTTTGGAAAATGTAGAATGAATGAGCCTTGTTGCATGTGATGTAGCTATAATTCCTAAAAAATAAATACATGTAGCAAGATTGTGTTATCTAAGACTGCTGTCTCTTCAAAAGATGACGTTGACAACTTAAAATCCAAGTTATATTTACACTACAATAAAATAATTTAACGCACTATACATGACAATAATTCACCTGGGTTTAGAACAAAAACCTTGGTTGTAGTTTAACATAACTTTCAAATTATACGTGAATGGTAAGTGACATTATTTGAACGAGTTGCTCATTAAACGGTTGTCATGCTCCTGTGACAATTTATCTGCAATCAATTCTCACTAAATTCATAACTTATACCCTGGATAAGTAAAGTTATATCTGGATAACTCATGTACCCTGAATAAGTTATCCTAAATTCATAACATATAACCCTAAACTTAGGATAATACAAAATCACAACCCTACCCTTAAAGATAATGTAGAGTTCTGGTCATGCAATTAAATGGTGAAAGAAACTGTCTCAAAAGAAATGGGAAAGGTTGACCATGTCTACATAAGAATTGTTTTATATTGTGTTTTGGAATCATCAAAATAGATATGAAATTGACCCAATCTCGTTGAAATGGGCATGTGGGACTACACACACACAAGTGGCATGAATGTTCTGCCCAAACATTTCAGCTATTTCTAGTTATATTTCGAATATAAGAGCATTAGAAGAGCAATCATTTTCAGAGGATGTTTCTACTACGATGTTCTCATAAACTGAATAAAAGTAATGAGAAAGCTCACAAATTATTTTTCACCTGTCCCAGAACTTTTGACTAAGTAAAAAAGCCCCCATAGAAAATGTCCTGGAGCATGTGTTACATCAACCAATTAACATAAATGTACATGTTAATTAAATGTACACAAGTCATTCTCATGTACATGTACTAACTCCTAAGCCAGTAAGACTATGAATACATGAATAAACATGTAAACTATAGATCAGTAACAACAATCTTAGTTTGAACTGTGTAGGTTCTTGAAAGCAATTGTATAATGCTACAATGGATTTCCATGGCCTTCTACAATGATGTCCTTCGACACCCTTGGATAAAAATCCTTAATTGCATTTCAGTTGTGTTGAGTTATGTTTTGCAAAATAACATTCAGATACATGCACATGTACATCTTTAGCACTAAATGCTACAGGTATTAGTGCACTTGGTGCAATCTTAATGACCCTTAATGTAAACCCTTGTGGTCGATTGTTAGCACTAGTCAGTCAAATTTCAAACTTCAATCGTATACAGATGCTTAAACCTTGCCTAATATCCAATTCTCGCTACCCCAAATACGCAATTTCGCCAACAGATGGCGTTTGTCATGCAAACCATGCATGCGCAGTGCTGACAATATCCCGATTGGGTCGACAAGTGTTTGTCTTTTTGCACTGAAAATGTACACAGGTATTACAAAAATCCTCGAGTTTGAGTATAAATTAACCGACATGTTTGAAAAGATACCATCATGATTTATTGAGACAATTGGTTGCATTTTCAAAATTTGGTTTATGTGGGGTTCCGTACGGGGTTGACCGGCCCCGACACCCAGGCTTAATATTGGGATACTACTACCCAAGATGAGAATTACCATGCAGTGTTTTGTCTGCAGTTTCACCCTCGAAAACCTGGGCTCCGCATTTAATGATCACATGAAGGATGCGCACCCCGATGTTTACGAATAGCAGGACATCGAGGAAGAATTTAATGCGGACAGGAACCCCCCGAAGGATGCGCGCCCCGATGTTAACCAACAGCAGGACATCGTGGCAGAATTTAATGCGGACAGGAACCCCCTAAGGATGCGCGCCCCGATGTTAACCAACAGCAGGACAGCGAGGAAGAATTTAATGCGGACAGGAACCCCCCCAAGGATGCACACCCCGATGTTAACCAACAGCAGGACATCGAGGAAGAATTTAATGCGGACAGGAACCCCCCTGAGGATGCGCACCCCGATGTTAACCAACAGCAGGACATCGAGGAAGAATTTAATGCGGACAGGAACCCCCAAAAGGAGACGATGAAACGATGTCTGCGCCACTGCCCAATTGGAAAATGTGGAGTTTTAACCCAGCAACTCCCCAGGCATTTGAGAATCTGCCACAAAATGACGAAGGAAGAAGCGGGGAGAGTGAGCAAGAAGGGCCTCCCAGGATGAGGGGCAAGGGAGAAGTGGGGCTATGGGCCCTGAGAGGGTTGAGTGCCAGTTTCCAACTTGCAGGTCCACGACAGTCAAACCCAAACTTCATCGGCACCTTGCCAATGTACATAGAATGAGGAAGAATGGTTAGTTTTTGTAACGTACATTTCTATTTCCATATTATTTTCTATATAAACTTATGTTCCTACTTTTCATTGAAATAAATGATCTTAATGACAATGTATATTAAATAGGAATTTGTTGAAATCAAATCAGAAAATAAACACCAAAAGAAATCAAAAACAAACAGTTCAAAGAATGATACCTGTCTTGTGTACAATGGCAGAACAAGCAAACATAGGCATTGAAGGCGTAATACGGACCAGAAGTGAAGTTAACGGCAATGCATAATATTGCCCTCTACGTCAAAAATTGCATATTTGAGGTAGCGAGAATTGCAACCATGACTAGCCATTTATTTTTGAATGAAATAATAAATAAGTAAATAAATAAGTAAATATATAAGTGTCGCCAGAGCACAAGTTTGATCACCCAGTGGACAACTGAATCTCTGTTAGCCTTTTGACAAGGCCCTCGTGACTTGGCTATTTTTCTCGGCAAGTAAGCTAGTAGTGGCTGCATAAGAAGACTAGCCGCCCAGCCCGGTGAATGCGCGATCGAGCGACGTGAGTCCGAGGGCCTTTTGGAACCTGGCCTGTATTTCTTATGCTATCCTTTGTTCCTAGCGAGGATCTGCTACCTTGTAGGTAGGCAAATTCGCCTTCATCTCGAGCTACATGTAGCTCGCTCGGCACCCTGCACATGGAAAGCAAGCCCCGCAGATACCGTTGTGATTGGTCGGTAATACTCGGTGTAGGCATGTTAGCGTACGAATGTCAACTCGTGAATAATTCATATCGGACGATGGAAACCCAGGTTCCAAAAGGCCTCGCGACTAAAGTCGCTCGATCGCGCGTTCACCCGGGCCGTGTTGATTCTTTTCGTCGCCGGCTAGTCTCATCTCAGGCACAGCATGACGAGGAAAATAGCCAAGTCACGAGGCCTTGTCAAAAGGCTAAATCTCTGTGGGCTCCCAAAGTACACAAAAGCAAATACATGTCAAAAACAGTCACATGTTATGTTAAATGGGTTTCATTTGCATGCAAATATACCTTCATTTAACTCAACTTGCCTAATAAAATCTAAGTATTCAAAGCAAGGCATGATAATACACACATAAACTTGCTCATACTCGTACATTGCATAGTATCAACATAAATTAGAATGCTTTAGAAAGAAAATGGAATATCTGCTTTTGAGAAGACTGCGATTGCACTATGCTATAAATGTAATGTACATGTACATTGAATAATTTATTTGAAGGACCCAAATATATACAAATAAGTACCTGCAAAACTTACATTTATATAAGCTCACAATAAAATGAAAAAAAAGGATAAATTTGTAAGATAACACAAATATAATTTTGCAAGTACACAAAGTAGCAGTGACATGCTTGTTACTTTCTGATTTACTGTATTTAAATATAGGGAAGTATGCTTTATCTGTGAATCACAATACAAAAGACCATTTTCCACAGCTAAATGAGAGTTCTGCTAGAAAGAATCTATATCATACACCCAAATCATGCATATGAAAGTTCCATGTATTCCTAATTCTTAGATTTCTCCATGCATGCTGTACTTTCCACATTTTAATGCTAAAATAGGACTATTCATTCATCAATTCTCTAGTTATCTGGTCTTCTAGTTATCTTCATAGAAAATATATATCTTTTGTATATATATGCATGTATACCAATTATACATTAAATTATTCAACTGGAATTTCAATTACATGTAGTCCCTTGGAACAACTCCACAGTTCACATATTTGTTTTTAAATGTTGACAGTTACAACAGAAAATAAACAAGCTACATCGATCATTTTATCATCAATACATGTATTAACATTCACAAGGACAGCAGTATGTCCTAATCTACATTCATATTTATGATTATTTAAATCTATTATGCAGAACAGGATTTCATTTTCAAAGACACGTCTGGTGAAAAATAAGCACATTTCTTTAAGACAGTGTAGAGGAAGTTATGATTAAAAAGTCTACATTTTACAGAAAACTTTCAAAAATACAGGTAATCCTAGGGAATAACAGACTTTTTTTTAAATACCCCTTACAGGTCCCTTACGAGTATATCATTTGGCAACTTACTACTAAGGACTACCAACGACAACCCACTGACAAGGGTGACAGCTACAAGTATCTTTGAAAAAAATATCATTATCCAGAACAAAAAAGGTAGCTGAAAAATTTGGAATACCAAATCACTGATTTAATTCTGATTGCTCACGAACAGATATGTATACAGCCAATAATATGCAGCCAACGCAAAGCTTGCCTACATGCTGTATCCAACATTGTAGTTTCTGAGGCAGGCCCACAAACATTTACTATCTAATCAAAAAGGAATTCCAATCATCTTCCGAAGTATTTTTGTTGAAAAGTAAATATCTTGCATGCATCATGATCACAATTACAATATAAATGTTGTTTTATTTAATATACTTAGTGCGGAATATATCGATAGAATATGCAATGTGATTCATATAGAGCACTGGAATTAATACAATACTACATTTATATGAAGTGCACAGCCTAGTTAGAGTTGACAAATGTAGGAAGATATTGCACTACGTCACAAAATCAATTAGTGTATGTAGGTTTAAACATTATGAACACGATGACAAAGAGAGCAGACAAAATATACAGCTCCTCATTATACCCTCCACAATTGCTCTGGTAGACAAAAGAACATCCCTTCATTGCTATTATGTAAAAAAAGTAGAACAGGTGAATATGCATGTAACACCTGTTCTACATATTTTTACATAACAGCAATGAAGGGATGTTCTATTGTCTACCAGAGCAATTGTGAAAGGTACAATGAGGAGCTGTATATTTTGTCCGCTTCTTTGTTCGCCATGTTCATAGTGAAATGTGCTCAGGTGAGGTCGTTGGTCATGAGTAATTAGGCATACATGCAAGTCTTCTGTTTCTTTACTGCAATGATCCAAACTTCAACACATTTTTCTCTCCTACGATATCCTGTTCAATTACTGTAATAATTTTGAAAAATCGCTATCTAGCCATCATGAAAATGGCAGTCATAATAGAAGCAACAAAAAGAAAAAAAAGCAATCCTTTTAATTTCTAAAGATTACCAGACACTATGAACATGGCCAACAAAGAAGCGGACAAAATATACAGCTCCTCATTGTACCTTCCACAATTGCCCTGGTAAACAAAAGAACATCCCTTCATTTCTATTATGTAAAAAAATGTAGAACAGGTGTCACATGCATATTCACCTGGTCTATACTTATTTCACATAATAGTAATGAAGGGATGTTCTTTTGTCTACCAGAGCAATTGTGGAGGGTACAATGAGGAGCTGTATATTTTGTCCGCTCTCTTTGTCATCGTGTTCATAGTGAGACCCCTTGCATTCTTTGCTGGTTTAGCAGGTAACTCAAGGAAATGTTGGTGTGAGCCTGGGAAAAAATGAAAAGTCATCCTCATGTTTCAGTCTTACGATGCATTCTTAAGATCACTGTACCTCACCAGCATGACATCCCAGCTGCGATACGGGCAGTAGCAAAAGAACTTGAGGCTGTTGCGACAGTATCCCTCGTCAAACGGGTTCACTGACTCATCAAGGTTGCGTAGATAGGTGATGCGGTGGCGAGACATGAACTCCCATGTCGTCTGGTTGGTGAAGAGCATGAAGGTGTGACAGCAGAGGAGAGAGATGACGGCCGCTGCACCGAGGCTCAACACCAGCATGCAGATCAGGTACAGAGCATTGGAGCGTAACCAGTCCTGGATGGTCGGATGCCAGTGGAATCCACCCCTGGGAATAAATAAAGAACAATGTTAAAGATAGGGAATGAGGATAACACTAATAAATAATTCAACTGCAGGTATTTGGTAAAACGCAGAGCTCTACACAATTTTCTTTTAAGGCCGTCGTTTTGAGAAAAAATGTAAAACCTAACAAAAAGTGATTCATCCTCCATATATATCTCTTAATGAAATAGTGGGGGCCACAGTGAACTTACGGGCATCCACCCTTCAGCCCCTGTACAATCCTGTCTTGAGGAAAGGCATGAAAAAATGTCTAATGTTCCAATGAGTGAGGCAATAGTAAGTGCAAAGTGCTCTGGGACTTCACTTCCTGCCTTAAGCAGTATTGTATCAACCCATAATTACAAATATAAACAAAACTATAAAATCATGTTCAGTGAGCACTTTCAGCAATGTTCCCTGGTAGACTGCACAGATATAAGCCATACTCTCAACAAAAAAGTATAAGACCTACCATGTGATTTTAATCGCCCAGATGATTAGAGATGCTTGACAGAGAAGAAAGAACCAGAAGAATCTATGATTGCGTTCCCCAACACAGTTCTCTAGCCAAGGGCAGTGGTGATCGAACCTTCGAACGCACCTCCCGCAGTCCTCGCAGTGTTTCGTTCTCACCGGTTGCTATTGAGAAACCAAAACAAGATGAATGCAACTGTGTCTCCTCTATGCCTATATATAATATAATATATAACGGTCGGTTGCACAGACTAGAAGTCTTCCTAACAGTTTTTCATTCCAAATTATTGTTGGTTTCAGGGTTTTTTAGTACAAATACAAGTACTCCTATACACGTGTTTCATCTTAGTTTGAGAATTTTTTAATTTGGCTGCTCACAAAGTTAGCCACTGCCTTTAATATCTTGTGAGGAGATTAATGTGTAAATATACATGTACCATTTATTGAATTTTATGATTTAAGTACATGTATTTAATTTTTTTGTGAACTTTTAGAAATAAATCGAGATAAAGTACTGAAAGGGCAAAAGACTATATTTAATTAAGAAAATTTTATGACATAAACAAAAAATGTGCTGAAGGCCTGAAAGAATATGATTTGATAGGTTAATGGACGAGTGGCATGCTTGACGGATGGATATGAATGGTTTCGTTGGTTGAATGTGTGGAACAAAGCTTATTTTGACATTATAAACTGAAAAGTATGTATTTGTTAACTAAAAATGCATTTTAACTAGCTCTCTGTAACTCCATTTACACGTAGTGTATTGAGAAATCAGGGCGTAGGACAGACACCCAATTTTACTTTTAGGCATTATTATGTGGGAAGACGGAGTGAGTATTCCCCACGAGTATGCGCGCAGTGCAGTCCAACTGTTGCCCGACATAATAATGGCGGGATCATGCATGCTCCATGCGATCACAGAGCCTTTGCGTACGTGCCAATTGCGAGTGCGCACTCTAGCCTAATATAATCTCCATGGTCTCACTACATTGGTGATGCATACTAGTTCCAAGTTTTGAAGTTAATGGACCAAATTTCTTGAGATATCACATTAACAAGGCTAAATCCTATAATTTCAGAATTGACCTCTATGACCTTTGACCTACGTATCCCAAAATCTAATCAGATCATCTTTCTATGGTGACACATACTACCTCAAATGGTTCTTGAGATATCGCGTTATCAAGGCTAACATCTGCAATTTCAGAAATTGACCTGTGACCTTTGACCTTTGACCTACATACCCCAAAGTCCAATCTGATTGTCTTCCTATGGTGATACATGCTAGCTCCAAGTTTGAAGTTTATACCTCAAATGGTTCTTGAGTTATGAGAACGAGGCGAACACCTGAAATTTCAGAAATTGGCCACTGTGACCTTTGACCTACGTACCCCAAAATCTAATCAGATCGTCTTCTTATGGTGATACATACTAGCACCAAGTTTGAAGTTCATACCTCATGTGGTTCTTGAGTTATCACGAGAACAAGAAAGTGGGACGGACGGACAGACAACCCGAAAACATAATGCCTCCAGCACCACCTTCAGTGGGCGGAAGCATAAAAACACTATTTGCACATACCTATGGTAAGAAAATAAATCCTCTTTTAATTCTAATTGACCTGAAATTAGCAGATCTATAGAAGATAGTGTAGAAGATAATTAGAATACATACTATACATGCAAAGAATATTATTTCTCCAAGGAAGCATATTCCAGTGAAAATGGCACACAATGACCAAGCAATTTGCCTAGCTGTCTTGTACTTGAGACCCAACATAAAGATTATATTAGATATTCTCTGTAGGTTTCCATGCTGAGTGAGTATTCACAATTGAAGGCTTTCGGTAACACCATGTGGGAGCCTCTGTGAAAAGGCTGTTGATATATTCTTTCATGAAAAATAACCCACTTACGGGGCGTATAGAGGAATTTTGGAAAAGTGAAAGGAAAGGAAAGACTGTATTACACCAAAAAAAATAATATAAATAAATTCCTTTTAAACCTTCAAATGGAAAATGCATTTTCAATGAAGTTATATAATAATTTGGAAAACTGAAACAAATAATTGCGGGAGATTCATCAGGAACCTTACAGAATGTAGTGGCAGATAGAAACATGCCCAGAATGTAAAAAGCATGACTGTTGGTGATATAAACATAACTACAAATGTAATCTTACTTATATGAACGATAGTTTCGGTATTAATCACGCTTGTAGAAGTAGTAGTAGTATTATATACTACCTCCAGATCATGATATTATGATTCTATCTCTATGCAATAACATTGCGATTTTCTCCATACCTTTGCAGGGGAATCCTAACCTGCCACTATATTTTGTTACAAAACTACCTCCGTCGTTCAGCTTTAACATTTACAAATTATTGCAGCAACTATTATTGCAGCAACTATTATTTACCGTGATGTTACAGTAGCTACACTTCCTTTGTGTTGAATCCTTTTTCTTTTTTTCCTTCACCATTTTCTGAGTCTCGTCATTATCTTCACCGCCAGACTCCTCTGCTGATTCTTCATCACTAGAATCCACTTGGCTCCATCCATTCTAAAGATTGGGGAGGGGGGGGGGGGGAATTAAAAATTAAATAAAAAGACATGAGGTACCTGAATAGGCTCCAACATGCAATGTTCAAAATTACAATAAACCCATATACATGTACATGTACTGACATTACCGTATATTTGGAAACGGAAGAAACAATATTATCACTGACCACATTCTCACCCTTAATTGAGACCACTGTTATTTAGAGTAAATCCTGGATTTCTTGTTGTCACGGGCAGCGTTGCCAGCGAGCTCCAAGATTTCGGCAGTCAAAGTACTCGAGGACAGCAGCCATGTAAACAGTACAAAATGTTGTGGAAGTTATAAACTGATTCAGTGGACCCAGGTTCGAGACCGAGTCACGTCTTTCGGATGGTGACGTTAAAGGTCGGTCCCCAGACGTATATAATCATATCTGATTGATACACGTCTGTAAAAAACCAAATTACACACATACACACTCCAGAAAACTGATCCAGAGGAACCACTGAATGGTAACCCTTGGCCTGAAAATGAATAAAGATCAGATACTTCAAAGCATGGATTCTATGCTTGGGTGCTCAATTTATTAAAGTGGATGTGGACACTAAAAAAAAATTTAAAATAAAAATCATCTTAATCAAAAGATATTTTAGAATATTGAAACTCACCCTTTCTTCATCCAGTGTAACATAGCCTGGGTTCATGAAGCTAGCGATGAAATAGAGAATACTTGTCGCAAGAAGCAAACCAATGAACGCTATTGAATACACAATGTTCTTGTGAAAGAATGCATGCCGTAGCTCTGGAGAAAAGAAAAGTAAAGCATGTATTGCATTTGATACTGTTGTTTTACAAATTACATGTAAAGTATCACCATACAAAGTCTAAGTAAACTAATGTAAAATGAACAATAAATTTATATGACTGTATATTCAGTGATAAAAGCTCTTTGAAAGCAATGCTTGGTGGTTAAGGTCAACTGTTTGTTTTGTTGTCAAATTAACAGAGACATGTGTTTTTTGTACCTTTGTGTTACTGTCAACGTGGAATATTTCGCGGTGTGGAAATTTTCGCGCATTTTGCGCGGAATAAAATTTGCACGAAAATAAAAACACGCAAATATATTTGCTTATGTATTCTTTGGCCCATGAGCCTAGCGCGTTTTTTTGCGAAAATTAAAAATGTGAAATTCACCTTACTCGGCCGAGCGCAAAAAATTAATCGCATGAAATTTCCACTTTTACAGTAAATCAACAGACATGTTTCTGTGCAAATGAAGGGAAAAGAATGACAAAAAGGATGACAGGTTAAAACAAAAATAATAGAAAATTGTCATAATGTACATGTTACAGTAGTATAAAAATATAAGTGTAACCAGGGGCGGATCCAGGATTATGTAAAGGAGGGGGCACAGAGCCGGAAAAGTACACATTTAAGGGGGCAATTTTTGAACACTGTATACTTAAGGTATGCCAGTTGGGTTTCAAAAGAGGGGGCATGGGCCGGTTTTCCCCCTATGTAGATCCGCCACTGAGTGTAACAATAGTAATAATAACCTACACGTAAAATAATAACCCAACATGAAAACTACATATCAAGACAAGGGCAAATATTCTTTATGACAATGAATGCCATCCCCTTTCCCATTGACCATGTAACTTCAGACTTATAGACCTTACAATCAACTCCAAACTTCCAGCACCTTTTTTCACCAGTGCAGTGCTCTTTAAAGAGAAGTCTGAGTCCTGGGAAAAGGTGAAAAATAATTTGTGAGCTTCTCGATCCTTTTACGTTAGGTAATTTGGAAGTACATCATAGTAGAAGTGTTCCCTGAAAACAACTGCTCTCCAAATGCCTTCATATTCAAAATATGAAGAGAAATAGCTGAAGTGTTCGGGCCGAACATTCATGCCACACCTGTGTGCAGTCCCATATTCCCATTTTTGTGTGCAGTACATGTGCTTTCCAGCAAAATTGGGTCAATTTCTTATCATTTTGATGATTCCATAACTTCCCAGTATACACCAATTCTTATGTAGACATGATCAACCTTTTCCAATAGACCTGCTTACTAAGTTATTCAAATTTTATGCATACTTTTGAAACAAAGGTTGTTCTTGACAACCTGAAAGCTTGCCAGAGGCTTGTCAGACATAGCAACAAGTAATGTATGCAAACTGAATTCCAAGCATTGTAGTTGATTCATTAATAACAGGTTAATGGAATACCTCATTACTAGGTCCCCAGGAAAGACACATCCATAAATTTGAATCACTTAGTAAACAGGTCTATTGCTTTGAGAAAGTTTCTTTCAGAGTCTAATCTCATGACCGAAACTAAACTTTTATCTTTAAAACTTCCCATAAAAAATAGTTAAGAATTGGGAGATGGGTATAGAGAAGCCTCACATGGGTCCCACATAGGCTTGGTCCCATTTGCCCCTGAGTATTTGCTTACCGGTATCATTGAAGAGTAGCACACAGAAGATGCCAACAGTGAGGGCAGTGTGAAAGAATCTGATGAAGATGCCAGAGGCAAGTCTGGACAGCTGTTTCTTACTCCTTCCCATCTCACTCTTCTTAGGAGAGGGTGCACATTGATCTCTCTTCTCTCTCTCTGTCTCTCTCCCTGGATGTCTATCTGTCTCTCTGTCTCTCTCTCCCCTTCTCTATGTTTCCAGTTGCAGATTAAAATCAGAGGAATCCGTTTCAGGGACAGTCAGAGGTAGGACTCAGCATTCATTCAACAGGTGAGGCTGTGGGTATTTCTTGTGTTCTAAGATCATCAGACACATACTGAAGTTGGTCAAAAAAAAAATTGAAGAAAAAATGTATCAAGTGTCATAGTACACAATTCTCTGAAGCACAGGCAGCAACTATCATTTGATGGCAATACAACACTCAATGAGCAGATACTAGCAATGGCTAAAAAGTGAGCGAATATGAACAGTTTTGATGCATGCCTACCACATCAAAATATTAATAAAAAGTGGGGAAAATGGTATTCCAATTCCAAAAGGAAACTCACAAGGAAAGTGATTTCAATTTAATTTAATTCGGTCTTTATTGTCAATAAATCATAGATCTCTATTAAACTTGTTACATGGAAATTTCACCTTTTTAGATTCTGAAATATGAGCAAACATCATATTTTCTGCACGATCATGAGTGCTTCACACCACACGGGCTGTTTTTCGACCGTTTCAACTTTTTTTTGCATGTGAATGCTGAATGTTTCAGAGATAGTTGGAAAACAGCTTGTGAGAAGGAAAGGATTCTGACATGGTCATGAACACACCACGAATAGTGGTCATATTGAGCACTACGCGATATGAATGCAAAAATACTTGGTATTTTAGAACTGTCGCATGTACTAAAGGTATGGGGGAATATAAGATAAATATTTTAAATACTTCCTTTCAAATTCAGCTCTTAAAAATCTCACTCCTACCTCAAATTTTTGATTTTTCCAACAAAATCTAAAGTCAAAATCATGTCCAAACCCGAAGAAATCCCCTCTGCCTAGGACCTAGATTCTACACACGAAGTATAACGTCTGTGCGCATTGACTCGCCACCGTTGTTAACTCGCCACTCACCTGTCACTTACTGTCCGAACTCGTCCTCTAAAAATTATCTGCATCGCTTCAGACTTTGTTGTGGCTACAGTGAATAGGTCAAAATATATTCTTCCGCCGTTGGAAGTCTCTTGTAAGATCCGGCGCATGAATAAGAGTTGGGCGCGATCAAAGTTTAACTAGCACACACACTCCTGCACTAGCCGGTGGATGGAGCTCGGGCGACAAAGACGCAACTTCCCTACTCAACAATAGTTGTAGCCCAATATGATGACGTAAGTTGACAAAATTTGTTATCGAGATGAAGATTAAAATATGCTGATCAAGCTGGTACCATTTTAAAAGAGGGGGTGGTGTGATCTAAAAAAATAGAAGGGGGTGCCGCTTTAACGTAGAACTCTCTACAACAAGAAGGTGACGAGTCCGCGTAGATCTGGCACACGTGTTGTGTGTAGGTACGACGCGACTGTGTGTTGTGCGCATTCGCGCAGTATTGGATTTGTAAATACAGGTAGAGATCGATGGGTGCGACCCAACAGCAGCCACCTATTGAGTCGCCATCCTGGAAGTACATATATAGTGACATCCTTCTCTAATGGAGCATTTTCATGAATCATGCTTTCGAGATATTTTTAGGGGATACATTGATGTTTTCATATTAAATCAAGATTTTGGCAAGAATAAAGTTTAATTTAGCAGTATGGGAAGTTCAAGGTCGTCGGGTGGTGACTCAATGTGCATGGACGTTAGCCATGTTGCTCTGAGTTCAACTTAGTACAGTTGAACTTGAATTTGAAATTGAATCGACTCTGTGCTCTGTGACTCAAGTAACAATATCAGTAACACTAACAGAGTTGTAAAATCAGCACTGATTTTCTTATTTACTATATAAATCTATATACCTACCTATTATGCCTGTAGTCTTGACTACGGGACCCCTTCGAGAATTTAACACACATGCGTCACAATATTGTGCGCACCCCCCGTAATCCTATTGTCCTCGCCACTCACGCGCGCCAACACGCTACGGCCATCTTCCTCTTTTGCGAGCAATCCCAAGTAGAAACATGTTGCTTGCAAGGAGCGGGGAAGGAGGGAGGGTCATAGGTAGGTATATAGATTTATATCGTAAATAAGAAAATCAGTGCTGATTTTACAAATTTACTGCAATAAATCATATATACCTACCTATTATGCCAGACCAACGCCAACTCAAAGACCGGGAGGCATGTTTCGAGCGGAAGGAAATAGGATTACACCAAAGACTACAAAGAAGACACAGCGGCCTTCAAGGTGGCTGACGCAAACAAAGCTTCACCTGCGGGAATATCCCCAAGGTAGCAAGAAATGAAGGAATTGGGCGAACGCCAATAAGCAGCCTTCAAAATATCAACAAGCGCCACACCTTGAAACAGAGCGCAAGAAGTGCTGACACTACGAGTATCACGAGCACGAAGCTTACTGTCGGATAAAAAGAGCCTCTGTGCCAGCGGCCCTAATAGCTTCAACGATCCATCTAGAAATGGAATCAAGAGAGGCAGGAGAAAAAGGCTCTCTAGTGATCAGGAACAACTGATCATCCTTACGATAAGACTTAGTCTTATCAATATACCATTTGAGAGCCCTAACAGGACACCAAACTTTGTCCTCACGCACCGAAGAAAAGTCAGAAAGCGGACAAAGAAAAATCTCAACAGGACCGGAGGTAGCTGTCTGATTCTTGGCAACGAAAGAAGCCCTAGGAATCAACCTAACACCTTTTCTCTCCCAGCGAACATGACCAGGAGTAAGACAGAGAGCATGAAGAGTACTGCGCCTCTGCCCAGAGGCAATAGCTACCAAAAAGAGCGTCTTAACCGTAAGATGATGAAGCGAAGCTTCACCTAACGGTTCAAAAGGAGGTTTCGCCAAGACCTCCAGGACCTTAGGCAGACTCCAAGACGGCACTAACTTAGAAAACGAAGGTCGTTTCAGAAAGAACGAACGAATCAAACCACTTAGAAGCGGGGATTGGAAATCCCCGAACCATCCGAAAAACCCGAATGAATGGCCCCGATCGCCGAACGGTAGCCTCGGATAATAGAAATAGACCTCCCTTTGTCAAATAACGAGATTAAGAAATCCGCAAATGAACCAATAGGAGCCTTAGAAGGGGTTTGATTTCTCTCTTTGCACCAAAGGAAAAAGACCGAGAGACGGGAATTGTAAATTTCCCTAGTAGAAAACCTACGACTGGACATTAAAAAGTCCGCGGCTCTATCAGAGAGACCCGACTGTCTTGCAGATTCCCTGACAGGGGCCAAGCAGTCAAATGAAGAGACTCCGGATTGTGGTGAAGAATCCCCGATAGGGGCTGTAACACCAGATCCGCTCTTAACAGGAGAACTAACGGTTGAGCCCTTAGAAGGCTCATAAGTTCCGGAAACCAATTCCTCCTGGGCCAAAAGGGAGCTATTACAAGCACCCTCGCCCGATCTACCCTGATTTTCCGCAAGACACGCGGAATCAGTTGAAAGGGAGGAAAGGCGAATCCCTGAAGGTTCTCCCAGCTGAGGGAGAAAGCATCGAGAGCCCATGCTCCCTGAACGCGAACACGGGAGCAATACTTCGGCAGCTGGTGATTTAGCACCGACGCAAATAGATCCACTTCCAGTGGACCTAGGCAACTGCGAATGCGGCAAAATACTTCCGGATGGAGCATCCATTCCGAAGGAAGATACCTGCCCCGGGACAGAAAATCCGCAAAGAGGTTTTCCCGACCGAGGATGAAAGAGGCCACGGGTGTGATTGCCATGCGACGACACCACCTCCACAGCTGAGCTGCTAGGGCATTCAGGGCAACCGAACGAGTGCCTCCCTGCCGATTGATATATGCCGCCACAGTAACATTGTCCGTGAGAATCAGAACCGAACGACTGAGAAGTCTACTTCTGAAATGGAGCAAGGTCAACAGAACTGCCATAAACTCCAGGACATTGATATGAGGAAGAGTCCCAAGATGAGACCAATCCCCCGCAACCGTGCTGCCGTTGCAGTGTCCTCCCCACCCCAACCGAGAGGCGTCCGTCGAAACCGATATCGACGGAAGAGGGGCAGAGAAGGACCTGCCTCGCGCGAGAAACACCTCGCTCGTCCAACAAGCGAGAAGAGACTTGATCTTAACTGGTACTGGAATCCAGACCAAAAGAGAGTCTTTTCCGGCTTGAAGAACCTGAGGAGATGTCTCTGAAAAGGGCCTCATGAGGAGCCGGCAGTCCTCTAAAACATCGACTAGACTGGCTAGATAACCTAGAAACTGAAGCCACTGTCTGGCCGAGACTCTTCTGGCCAGCAAGAGCTTGCGAGCCGCAGAGACAATGGTGAGAATCCTGTCTCGACTGGGCCGAGCTAACTGATTCCTTATGTCTAACACCGCCCCCAGAAAAACTGGGCTGCGAGTGGGGACTAACTCTGACTTTTCCCAATTTATTAGGAAACCTAAGTCTTGAGTAAGAGAGACTAGCAACGAGTCTCGTCCAACAAACGATCGCGCGACTCCGCAAGGAGAAGCCAATCGTCCAGGTAACAGAACAACCGCAGGCCACGACGCCTCAGAAAGGCCGCTAGCACCGCTACAACTTGAGTAAAAACCCGAGGGGCCGGCGCAGCCCGAAGGGAAGAGCCCGAAACCGGTAAGTCTCCGAGAGAAAGGAGAACCCCAGAAGATCGCGAGATGCGCGATGAATGGGAATGTGAAAGTACGCGTCCTTGAGATCTATCGAGACCGCGTAGTCTTCCCTTTTGATCAACGGAAGAATGGAGGCAAGAGTCTCCATACAAAAATGAACCGGAGGAATAAATTTGTTTATCCTCTTTAGGTTCAGTATCAAACGAAGTTTTCCCGAGCGCCTGGGAATAACAAAAGTCGGAGAAAGGGAAAAAGGACAGCCTGTGAGGTGTCCGAGTTCCTATAGCACCTCCGGGGAGCGGGGCGGACAGATCTATGAAGAAACCGTCTCGTCCGCCCGCTGCCTGAACCCAAGCAAAGACGAACCCTACGCACGGGTTGACTAAAGAGTCAGGGAAAGTTTAGAACAAAGCAATCGCTTCTACCCCACAAAGGGAGAGCAACTAAGGCTCTGCCTGCCCCAGCGATTCGGAGACCGAAGCTAGAGAGACCGCTTCTCCTGAAAAGATCGTGACAAAAAATCACGAACAAAGGCCGAAACGGTCGGATTCACGCATGAACCGCCATAAGCCTCCTCACCCGACGGAGCCCCGAGGCTGCGAGACTAGGAGGCTCATGTGATCTCATCACGGACAAAGAAGAATAAACCATAAAAGGCTAATTAGTCTCGATGTCCGACCCAAAAAAGGACAAGAGCAGGGGATGTGAATCCTGGTACAAGGAACCAACCCTGAGTCTGGGCAAAGCCCATCTCACACTGAACATCTCAGCTTGAGAGACCGAAGGGTTAGCTAAACCCGATGGGCAAGAGGCAGACAAAGCCTTGCCTCTTTTAGCCCCTTCCCTAGGCTTCTGATTGGCCCAAAAAGAGCCTAAGTCGAAACCCGCTTTTCAGAGCGTTTATCCGGTTTCGTTCGGATCCCCGAAGCCCTTCGGGAACACGAACCGAACCCTCCACTGAGGGACGCTCACCTCCCTTTATGGGAGAAGTGCGCTGAGGGTATTGAACCCAAAGACGCACACCAATTACCCATATCGGCCGAGCAAGGAGATGCAACAGCCATGGGCCGGACGCCAAGGCGCCCAGACTCAGCAGAAATCCCGCTGCTTAAACCAACGCGAAGTCGAACCCTACGCGCGGGTTGACTGAACTTCAGGGCGATATTTGGACAACAAAACAATCGCTTCCACTCCACAGAGAATGAGCGATTGAGACTCCGCCTGCCCAAGCGATTCGGGAACCGAAGCTTGAGAGGACGTATCCAAATCTGGTTCCACCCGAGTGGAATGAGACAAAGGAACGTTAACAAAGGCCTCAGCAGGCGGGTCCCCGCATGACTCACCAACAGTCTCCTCGCCCGGCGGAGCCCCAAGGGCCGCGGGAGTAGGAGGCACATGCGAATCAGTCTCAGACAAAGAGGAATCAATCACAAAAGGTTGATTAGTCTCAAAGTCAGACCCCTGAATAGGGACAGAAGTCAGGGTTGAAGTAGCCGGTACAAAGGACCAACCCTGATTCTGAGCAAAAGCCCGCATCATGCTGAACATGTCAGCTTGAGAGGAGCTAGCTGGGTTAGCCAGGCCAGACGGGCAAGAGGCCGGCAAAGCCTTGCCACTTTTTGCCTTCTTCTTGGCCTTTTTCTTGGCTGGCTCGACAAGAGTCGTAGCCGAAACCCTTTTGTTAGAACGCTTAATCGGATTCATTCGGATCTCCGAAGCCACTTCGGAAACACGAACCGATCCTCTCCGCGAGGGACGTTCACTTCCCATAAAGGGATTGGAGCGCTCATGGCGTGAGCCTTGAGAATCATCCAAAACACCCATATTAGCTAGGCAAGAAGATGCCGTAGCCATGGGTTGAGAGCTAAAAGCTCCCAGTGCGTGGACAGACCGAGATAACTCAGTATTTGCCCGATGACTACTAAAGGCGTGCGAGCCCACTATTGGACCGCTCGAAAGCGGCAATAGGGGAGCACTAGTAGTCACGCACTCAGGTGAAAACACCTGTTGCTCCGAAGAGCGTCCATAATTGTTAGCTCGAGCATTCCCATCAGCTGGCAACTGAGACAGCCCAGAAAGTACTCGTTCCCCATATGGCGTTTGCCGGGGGCTAGGGTTTGAGGAACCCAGACCAACATGGACTAAGCCCGTGGGTTGCCCTGCAGTAGTGGGGCGCGTCTCCCCTAACGGATCAGAGCGAGTGAACGCTACCGTACGGTGAGAACAACAGCCCCCCTCCTCTGGTCTCAGCGACCGGGGATTGGATTCTCTCCAGATATCCAAACCACTAGAATCTGACGCCACCCACCCCGAAACCACAGGCTTCGGAGTTGACAATCCCGATTCAGTTAACGCCACCCGTCCCGAAGCCGCAAGCTCCGAAACTGGCAAACTCTGCAAGGAACACCACTAGGCAACTTACCTTTAGCCCTCCTCCCTCCCCCACGTACCGCTGTACTCTCGGGGGAGTTCTGGAAGGCCGAGTCGTCTTGCTAGAACAACTCTTCGGAAGAAGCAGGTCTCCATGACCCAGCAGCTTCTTCTTCCGAATTCATACCACTGCAATAAAACAGACAAAAAAGTATACTTTTCAAATTAAGAAATACTTCAACTGAATGCAGTAAATAAACTAAAGTTTATTTGGAGATACGCACTAAAGAAATTTTCACAGCCAAAAAACCGTAAGAACAAACACCGAACCCGAAGCTCGGTGACAAACGGAAACACCCGCAACACAGAAATATCTACGTGGGGCTGACCGTGAAAGAGAAAAATAAATGCCAAGAAAGGGAATCAAAAAATCCCTTGCAATCGGCAAGAGTGACTAATAAAACACAAAGTATCTATAATCTAAACGAATATAGGTACCTAAAAGTGCTTTAACTATGTGAAAAAGCGCACCAAAAAGATACTATACGACCTGATTTCAGGAGCGCTGTGACAAATACTTCCTAACTCGTCGGGGCGAGCAAGAAAGAGGAAGATGGCCGTAGCGTGTTGGCGCGCGTGAGTGGCGAGGACAATAGGATTACGGGGGGTGCGCACAATATTGTGACGCATGTGTG